>JANHFN010002844.1:126322-142962 GCA_032468175.1 Toxicocalamus goodenoughensis | reverse complement strand
GGCCCCCCCCCCCCTCCCCAGGATCCAGGGAGCCTCCCCATGCTGCTGTTCAGAAGAGCCACAAAGACCATGTTTCTCAGTGGAGAGGAGGATGAGATGTGCAGACAAGGGATTATGGGTGTTGTAATTTGAGGTTGGTTGGAAGAGCCCCCTTAATCCACACCTGCCATTCTCCTGAAGGGAGGGAGGGCCTTTGAACCTCCCTCCGTGCAGCCCCCTTGCTTGCTGGCTCCCACATCGCTTTAGCATTCCAGAAGATGCTGGTGGAGTCCAAGCAGACAAATCAGTTCATTTATCAGAGCGTTTTTCTACTCCCATCTCAGGGCAGGCGAAACAATAAATGTCCAGCAAAGAAAGTTAATCTCTATCTGAACCATTTTAACAAATGAGAAGTAAAGCAAAAATCAATACTCTCTGGGTAACTTCATCCATTGCCTGGGCTCTTGGGGAAGCTTTGCTTGATGGCAGCCAGGCCAGAGGAAGCCCCTGGCTGCGTGGACTCTTGACTGGGGCAGCCTGGTTGAGGATTTCCAGCAGCCTCTTAGCCTGAATGATGGCCAGATGGGAGCCAGTTGGCTGGCTTCCTGTGGCATGTTCAGGTAGCCTCAGGATGGAGGAGGTGGTGGCATAACTCATGGTGATTGTAGATCTGGTTCTGGTTCTTGGTTTTGGACCCCAGGCTGAAGGCTGATTCCTCTGGTACATAAGGAACTACAGGCATGGAACTGAAGCCTTATCTCGGGACAGGCCAAGGATTGATCGGAGCTCCCGTAACATTTAGAATAGTGAACTCCATATATGGCCCAACTCTTCATAGCTGGGGACAAGTTGCAGCAAGTTAAAAATTATAGATCATTCTGGAGGATCTTGCTGGAAACTTCTTCATCTCCCCTGTGTAGCTATGAACCAGAGCACCATGACATTGCTTGGAGCCAGTCAAAGTCAGGGTCATAGAAGAAGAAACTTTCTGAATGCAGAATTGCTGAATGAGGTTCTTCTCTAGACTGGAGAGAATATTATGTATATTTGTGGAAACCCATTTGGGAGACAGGAGAATGGGTGCTTCTGAGACTCTTCTGGTCTTGGAGGTTGCTTGGGCATCAACAGAACGGAGAGAGAGAGAGAGAGAGAGAGAGAGAGAGAGAGAGAGAGAGAGAGAGAGAGAGAGAGAGAGAGAGAGAGAGAGAGCTCTTAACAAAGCACCTTCATCCCCAGGGACAAGGAAGAGTGGAAATCTGTTACTGAGATCTATTATAAAATATTCTTGCTCCGCCAAAATAATCAGGACACTTTCTGGGGTTCTTCTGCAGGCTTGTAGATGCTCACTGAACACAAGTAACCCACAGAAGAGTTGCTTCAGCTCTTGTTTCAGGTTGAAAGGATCCTGGGTGAGCCACTAGATATAGAATTTAAGGAAACAGAAAATGGAATCAACATAAAATCAGGTGATGGTGAATATCTTAGCAGTTGATGTCAATGCATGTGGCCTTGGAGATCTGCTACTGCTTCCTGCCTTCCTACCTTCTGCCCTTCTGCATTTATGCTCCCTGGAGGCCCCACCCACTTGCAAGGGGAAGGCGGTCCCTCCAGTGCCCCCCATTCTGCCACACTGGACCACCTTTCTTAAACAGAGTTGCTGCTGTCAGGTCCTCAAGAATGGAGGTGACTAAAGTGAAAATTACCGGAGAAAGTGAAATTAACAAAGCTTAAATGAAATTAACATGCTCTCTGACAAGCTGACAGTCCAACAAACTGATTACTGCATCCCAATAGTAATTAACACATAGCAGAAGCTCAAGCGGCACCTAAAAGCAGCAAAGTAACTGAGGAGGTGGGGGGGGAAGGAGGCACCTGAAAAACGCAAATGGAATTGCACGAGGGGGAAAAAGGCAGAACACATTGAGCTGGCATGCAATTAAGTATGCAAACTTGGCAAAGTGGAATTCGCAGGGAAGCGTTTTCTCTGTAAATAACCTAGCAGGCCAACCGTGGATGCCAAATAGTACAGCTGGGAGAAAGGAGGTGGCCGGGCCTTCGTCCGAAGCCCCACATCAAATGGGGGTGTGTGGGGTTACCTGTGCGCCAGCCTGTCTCCTGGCTGCACCTTCCTCCTTCAGGGAGGGCAGCAACTGGGTGAGGGTTGGGCATCTGGGTCCGAAGGAGCTAGAAAAGTGTCCAGGGCACGAAAGGCCAAGCCTGGAGAAGGGAAGGAGGACGGGAGGACAGAGGTGGCCTTCCAATTTCTGAAGGACCGTCCTTGTTCAGGAGCTGCCGCTTTCAGCCAAAATGGGGGGAAGGGCTCAAATGCAACGTCCTCTCTTTGTCATTCCTTGCTTGTTGCTTTGTCCCAGTCACAAACTGCAGAACTCCTGCGGGGGAGAAAAGGGAATTCCCTTCTTTGTAAAAGGCCAAAGCAATGGCAGAGAGAAGTCGACAGATCGGCCTGTCTTAGGGCAATGCAGAACGTGCAACAAAGCAGACAACAACCGCAGCAGCACCTAGGAAGGAACCCACAAGGTATGCTGTCAACCCAGCAGGTCTAAGTGGCTTTTCGGAGCCACCTTCTTCCCCTCCTTTGCATTTTCCAGGCCTGCAGAGCCCCGTGACCTGTCCTGCAACCCCAGAACGGCCCTTTGCTGCCTTGTGGTTTTTCTTCACATGTGCTGCTGGTGCCAATTTTTTTTCAGCTATGGAAAGAGAACAGGATGATATGTCAGGTTGGGGAAACATTCAGATAAATCACTTGTAAGACATGGTACTATTGCAAAGATCACGACAGCTGGCAGAGTCCTTTTTTAATGCTCAGCACTAGCTCTGGAGAGGCCATAGTGATTTGACTTTCAGCCAAAATCAGGAGGACTCTAGCAGGACTTTCCCCAATGAACCCATTTTATTCATCAGATGCATGGAGCGATGGACTGAATTTTAGCTCACCAAAAATGATTGGTTCATTGGAAAAGCTCCTGCCAGAGTCCTCTGGATTTTTGGCTACCCTGGACTCACAGGACTCCCTTCCTCTGAGAGCTTCTGCCAGAGTACTTGTAGCTGGCCTCTTATGGTGAATGACTGTGGCCCTTTGGTCAGTTTCAGTTGACCTGGGACTGGGCATCAGCATTGGTCAACATGCTTTTTCTCTCTGCAAAATGCCAACCCTCACGGGCAGGTCTCTGCAGGCTGTTCATCAGACTGGCAGTGCTAGTTTTAATGATGAAGATGCCCACAGATTCTCTCTGGCTGCCTGGAGAATCCGTTGCTCTGGCTAACTCGGGCAGAGAAAGGGTGGGCTGACCCAAGGCCTTTGTCAAAAACAGCCTGGAGAAAGGAAGAGAAGGCAAGCAGCCACTCTTCTGCAATTTTGAAACCAAGTGTATTGAAAAAGTCTTGCGCCTCTGGTTATTATCTCTGCAAAGAATTCATCCCCACCTGGAAACATTCTGCTCTTTGAACTCCAGGCACAATGGAACACAGGGCTGCATTAACTTCTCCCGTTTCTGAATAACCAACAAATAAAGGAACGAAGAGGACTCCCTTCTCTGGGAAGGGGCAAGGATGAAGAGCCAGCAGCCCCTCTCTTTTCAGACGTCTCTTTGCCCCGAGGCAGAGGGTGAACAATGGAGAATATTGTTTGGCAAATCTGATTTTTGTCTATTTTTAAAAGCTACATTGTTTAGTGCAAGTGCCAGCAAAGAATCAGTGCAGGCACATTTTCCCAGCTTGAAATATTGGTACGGTGTGAGTGGGTTTTGTGCGTGGTTGAAAGAGTGAGAACAGTGACACTAACTGCCTCAACCAAACAAGCAGATACGCCTATGCAGGCCAGTGTGGCTGAGGTTTTCTGGTTCCCTTTTCAGTTTCTACATTTTATCCAGAATTGGGGAGGGGTCGGAAGAGCCCCGAGCAATCAGTGGGACTGACCCCCTGCCAGTTTGACTTGCTTTCTTCTCACCTTCTCACCCTGACAGATGTAACTGTGAGCCCATCAAGTGAAATCCAAGTACAGATAAACTAGTCTCTTGCGTTCGCACTGGGGATCCAGCATGGATCCCCTGGAGCATTAAGAGAGACTGGAGCCTGCCCAATGGGGGGAACCCCTCTGGGGCTGCTGCAAGGAAAATCCTGCACAGAGCTCAAGCCAAGATGGAGCAAGGTGGCTGATCGCCAGGGCCATTGCTTTCTGCACCTTGAATCCTCACTGGCACCCTCACCCCCATTTCAATGGGCAGTTCCCTGGTCCAGGTTGCTCATTGGCCTTGCTTCAGATCCCAGTTATTGGGGTCATCATTGCAAAAGGGATCATTCCTTTCTTGGATCTGTTGATTGTTGATCAGACGTGGGACTACAGAGAAAGCTGGTCTGCCCCCATGGGTGCCCTCATTAATGTGCTTTGTATGCACAATTCCTTTTCCAGTATCTCAGATGACAAATTAAGAGTCCAAGGCCCAACTCATCCCAGCTTCTGCCCTGTTCCAATGGCCCACCAGAATGGATTCCTAGGGCATTATCACAGAACCAGTAAAATGCACTTTCTTCATGCATTTGTTTGAACCCTTCAGCTTTTTCAATCAAATGATTTCTACATATATGGATAACACCCAGATGGAATACGCAGAAATTAAATTGACTATATTGTTGCACGGAGACAGAAAAGATCAATTATATAGCAAAGAGATGACCAGGGGCTGATTGTGGAACAGATCATGAACTTCTTCATGCATAAGTCAAGCTCTAGTGGAATAAGAAAGCCAACCATTTCCCCCAATATGCTTGTGAGCTTGTAGCCACCATTTTCAAGAATATCAGGAATTCTTTGAAGTCTTGAACCTCATTGATAGGGACCCAGAGGAACTGTGGGATGAAATCAAAGAAGCTGTTGATTAATGTGAAAAGAGACTGCTGAAGATTAAGAAAAAAGAAGAAAGCAAATTGGACGTTAGATAAACTGTGGAAATCGCAGAGAAGAGAAAAGAGAAGAGAAGTCAAAGCCAAGAGAGACAAACGAGTCAGAAAGAAACTTAACAATGAATTTCAAAAAGTTGTTAGAAGAGGTGGATGGATCCCAAAGGGACATAGAATAACTGATTGAAAGAAGATTTAAGATGGAAGGAGAACACTGAAATGAGATCTCAACATCCAAGAAACCCTAGACAATATTTCCTTTTGCTTTTTAGATTTGACTATCAACAGTAAAGGAACCAGCAGTTAAGAAAAATGCTGCAGAGGAGAGTTGATAGAGTAGTAATGAAGACCTTGGAAAACATATTCAGATATGGTGATGTGTTTATACTTACCAAGATTGGAATCATCCAGGCGATGGTTTTTCTCTGTGACCCTCTACGGAAGGGAAAGTGTGACATTCTATTTGAAAGATAGAAAGACTATTAACACTTCCATTTGGGTCTGCTTGCTGTGATAAACATTACACACAGTACTGACACTTTTGAACTTTGGTGAAGACTCCTAAAATACTGCAGGCAGTCAAACAAATAGATCCTGAGCCGTCAAGGCATAAATAAGCAGGCTGTATTCTATTGTGACCAACTTCTCAACTCCTCTTGAGGTCTCTGTAATGCTAGGACTGGTAGAAGGATGGGCAAAAAAAGAGGACAGCCAGCAAGGAGGACAGACTCTCTTGGAAGACTTGAAGGACAAGTGGGACACAAATAAAAACAGACAGAACCAGGATGGCAGACATCTTAATTGTTGAAACACAATCTGCATGTGCCCCTGGGCCTAATAATCCCAGCCTCTCTGAAACACAACTCTCCAGGGAGCCCCGTGGAAAATGTTTGCCAGTAAAGTTTTTAAAATTGGGGGAGGATTAAAGGGCAGAAGTGAGCTGGCAGGTTTGGCAATGATAAGTTTAGGGAGAATGAGGAGGTTAGCTCAGAAGGGAACGCTGCCTGAGAGAGCCTCCTCTCTCCTCTCCCTTCCCAACTCGCTTCTTGTGTCTCCAACATTTTTATGTTGTAATTACGGAGACTAATGAAAAGAAAGGAGCAGGTTGAGGCTAACTGTTCGTCTCTCTCTCTCTCTGTGTATATATAAGAAAAAAAGAGAGAGAGAAAGGGAGAATGCAAGAGAGCACACTCATCCTCAAACATATGATTAAGGTCGCTGAAAAGTCTGATAAATATTTTCTCCATCTTCAATTCCCCCCCTGAAGAACAGGAACGTTACCAAAAGGAGAGAGAGAAAAATGTGGGCAACCAGGAACATGTTTCTCTCTTAACTGGTGCTCTGTCACTGCCTGTGTGAACTAACGGGCAAAAATGATTAAATCACACTTGAGTAGCAAAGAAGATTTAGTAGACAAGTTGTGGTTTCATTAGAAGCTCAAGAATAAACCCAGAAAATTAAGAAAGCAATTGGGTCCGGCCTTTCAAAAGAGACAGAAGGAAAGGGATGGAAGAGCAAGATTTCAAGAATTAAATTTGCCAAAGACATTCTTTAATAACACGGTTCATCTTTCTGTCAAAGAGTCATATTAATGTATTGAGAAGGGACACAAAGAAGATGAATTAAGGCTTAAATATACTGAAATGACTTAAGGAATATTTAAATACAGTACAAATTATTTTGAAAGCTTTGCTCCCCATGTAAAACTTTCAGAGGTTCCACAAACTGCCAAAGAAACCCCATCAGGAGGAGAGGAAGACGGTTGCAGACAACCCTGTAAGGGTGGCTGGACCAGGTACAAGAAGAATTGTGGCACAAGGAAGGACAAACAAGGCAAGTAGGCTGCCCTGCTTCTCCTTGAAAACGTGTCTCCATCCACAGACCATCAGGTGGGCCAGTCTTCTCAATGGCTTGGGGATGGGTCTCCTTCCTTCAATTTGGTTTTTTCAACCGTTCTACGGAGATCAAAGCCACCTGTCTCTGTTAGAGGGGGCAGTTGGCCAAAGATTGTTTCCCTTTGAATTTTTCTTTTTTCTTTTTTTGTAGAAATAAGGTTTTTTTAAAAAAAAAATAGAGAAAGAAATGGAAAAGAGAAGAAGAAAAAGCCATATCTAGCAAAATAAAGCACCACTTTTTGTTTGCTTATTTATTTATTTATGGCCCAGCAAGAGTCCTGGTCGATTTTGAGATCATTTCTCCTTTGCCATCTAAGTGCTTTTCCAAAGACAAAGTACAAAAATAGAGAGCAAGTCATTCAACTCAGGAGGAAAAGCGCAAAGGGGGGTGGGGGGAAGCCACAGCCGAGTCACGAAGAGGCTCGGTCAATTCAGGGAACACTCTGACGCCAGACTGAACTTTCCCTGCCTGGCAGTGGTCTTTGAAAGCATCCAATTATCTGCCTGCACCTATAGAAAAATGTTGCGATTGCTTCCCAAGGCCTTTAAAAGGCTCTATGCACAAAAAGACATGTGCGCATTGCAACTCAATGGCACTCAGAGTGGGAGAGAAACAACAGACATCTGTGCGTTTATCTTGAAAGAAATGCAGGTGAAGACAGACAAATCCCATTCAAGAGGCCCCCTTCTCTGTCTCTCCCTGGCCTGTGACCCACCAGCAGTGGATTTCCTGTGCTCCAGAGGTCCCCAAAGGAGGATTATTTGGCAATGGGAGAAGAGGGAGACAAGAGACTCTTGACTCTTCTTCCTGTTCTTCTGCAGTCACACCTCACTCTATTAATCCAAGCACTGGGACCTGCCCATGGGTTTAGTGGAGAGGCAGGAGATGAGGCTGCGAGGGAAGAGTTTGTCCAGAAAACTGTTAGCCAGAGGTAGGTTGAAGAAGCAAACTGGAGAGGAGGACCTATGATGCACCATGATATGTAGGCATGGAGCCGAGGATTTCATTTTGCCATGATGAAGCTAAAATCAGTTTAGACGGTTTCACAATAAGCAGATGTTTGGCGTGTATATTTTCAGCTTATGGGAGAGGAGGTGCTGGTTTGTTTCTATTTATTTATTTATATGTCACATTTAAAAGCCGCCCGTCTCCCTCCTAGAGTGACTCCCCATTGAGTTGCTATGTAACAAAGATATGGAAGACCCAAGGAAGGAATGGAAGATGTGTCTACTCTCTGAAGACTGTAGGAGCGAGGAAGGGGGCCTAGGTTGCTTTCAACACTTGTCCTCAGGACTGACTCTGTCAAGTGTTATCTAAAGCTCTTCAACCACTACAATAGAGGTGAACCCAATGAAGGCACCCATGAATGTTCAGTAGCTGCAGCTGTGGACATGGGACTTAGTACTGCAACTGAGTTCGCACAACACCCCAACCTGCAGTTTATGTGCAATTTACATGTGGCTCTCGCACATTACATGCTATAAAGCATGATTTACACATCATAATACATAGTTAAGGCAACCCATGCTGGCAGCATTTTTAGTTTTAATTGCTTCCCAATGATCTCAAGCACTGAAGTCTTTCCTTTTTTTCTTCACAGCTGCCACCCATTGACTCCATCTTCACTGCCCTGTCCCTTCTGGCCCCAGGATCTTTTGCCTGGTTAGTTCCCAAACAACCTACCGGAGCATTACGTGAAGTTGGGGAGCGTGCCCTAATGCGTAGCATTTTATACTTTCAAATGGAACCGTATTTGTCATTTGATTAGGCAATCATCCCAAGAGCTCCTTCGGAAGCTCTTCACAGCCACTGTTGCATTTTACATCCTGAATATCATTTCGTATCATCCACAGACTTAATCAGCTCAATGCTTACTCTTAAGTCAAGATCAAGTTAAAAAGCACCAATCCTAACACGGATCCTTGAGAAAATTGCCCATTTATTCCAACTCTTTACTGTTTTAGGGGGGAAAAATGGTGGTGACGCCGGACAGAATTTTTAAAGGAGGGCTGTTGGCACCTGGGAGTGGATTTTGGTGGGGAGGGAAGAGTTAAGCTGGGGATATGATTTTACCCCCACACTGAAAACGAGCAACATTTATTTCGAGGGGCTCCTTCTAATGGTGCGGCCAGAGCAAGATTGGGAATCCATGCCAGACAATAGAATGTCAAGATGGGGGCCCCTCCTGTCCCAGCGCTCGGTCTGCCTGACCTTCTCCTGTCAGAAAACGCATCTCCCTGCGTACTTCCCTCCCCGGCTTTGCCCACAGCCAGCTTAGCTGAGATGAGAGGCTTTGCAATTGTTCAGATAATGCTCAGAGGGCAAACTGGTTTTCCAAGAGCACAATTCTCCATCTATTAACCTGCAGGTCTAGCAAAGTCCAGCTTTGTCTGCTTTCCCAGAGCTGGCTATTACCAGGCTCTCTCATTATTGCCCTGAATAGGAACAAAACATCCCTTTGTTATTTTGGTCCATAATACCTGTCACAATGCAGAGGTAGAGAGTGGGGGGGAGGGGGGGGACACACTTCTAGCAGACGGAGGAGCCTCCCCCAGGCAGCTGGCCAGAGGATGGGGGCCACCCCAAATCCTGGCAATTGCCTGCCTTTCCCCAGTGCCATGCCTTGCCCACCTGAAATTGGCCTGGGGAGGCTCCCTTTCCTTTGGGGAACAGAAGGGAAGAACTGATTAAGCAGTGGGGGCCAAGAAGGGGCTGAAAGGCCATCTACACCTAAGGACCAACACACCAGTTAGATTTGGGTTGCTGATTTGTTCAGCTAGTTTCAGACTTCCAGACCATCATCACAGGTCACATCCCTGGGTCTGTTGCCTCCCCCAAACACTCAGGTCCTTCTGTGAGAATCCTGCACTAGTCTGCATTCATGCAATAGGTATATGCATGTGAGAATAAGTGAGTGTGGAGGAGACACTACAGCAACCAGGCAGAGGGGGATGGATTTAATATCAAAGCCCCGTTTCTCAAGGGGGAGCAGACACAAGCTACAGGGTGCTACCAAGAAGGAAGAAGGCAGGCATCCTTCCCTTTAGGGCACCCTTAGGGTTGTGATATGTTTTTAAATTTGCTGTACACCGCCCCGAGTCCTTCGGGAGAGGGGCGGTATAGAAGTGCAATAAATAAATAAATAAATGCACAAAGGCCTGGCAGGTGGAGCCTCAAAGGAAACTGCTGGAGCTGCAGGAAGGCCTGGCAGAATGAAGCCTCCAAGACTCCTTCCTCCATATGGGACAAGGCTGACAGAGCTAACCACAGTCAGGGAAGAAACTGAAGAAATATTTGTAGAGCTACCCTTGATTCATGTGGTCTCCTCTAAGAAAGGAGATGTTCAACCAGCCAGGCTGAGGTTTGATGCCAGTTTGCTGAGGTTGCCTGATGCCAGCATCCCCCACGGTCAGGTGGCTTCTGGGGCTCTCCAGGAGGCTTGTGGGAGAGAGTCCCTTGGAGGAGAAAGGCGGCCTTCTATCTGTAGAGTCAGGAAGATGACCTTGTTGGAAATACGCAGATTATGTTGCCAAGGCAACAGGTGCTAAAACATTTTTAAATTCCAGAAGACCCGGAAGATAATGTTTGGAAGTGATACAGACAGATGTCTCCCTCATTCACTGAACTAGAAGAAGGAAGAGGAGATGGAACACAAACAGGTTTGTTATTCTGATTCTGTCGACTTTGCAGCCTGGTCTTCTTAGTGGGGCTGGCACCGACTGTGAACCTTAGGGTCATTTAACTGGAATCCTTGCACTGAGCAGAACTGGAGGGGGTTATGTTACACGGCCCCAGGAACCCTCCCCATGTTCATGTGAACTTCAGTGGAGACCTCAGGGGAGCCCCCACCTCCCAGCCTCCTCCTCTCTATAAGGGGACAAGAGTCACCCTCCAAATCTAGACTGGAGGCTCCACATGGGAGTTGCGTTTTCCTGTGGCCAACTGGCTGGTGTGGGGAAGCAAGATGACCAGTCCCAGCTCCTCCTGTGCCAGAGGGTGTATTGAAGTGGCCAGGCTAATAGCCTGTGGGTGCCTAGGGCCTCCTCTTCCTCCTCTTCATCAACATAAAAAGTAAGCTAATGACCACACCCTAGATCAGCGAAGCCTTTAAATTAAATTGTACTCTGCAGCCTGAGTGGACACAGATTTCTTCTTTTACCTGGGCTGTTTCTGTTGACCATCAGTTCTGTCACAAGGGTCCCAGAGTTCTTGCCTTAGTAGAGAAATGCACTTCACTCTCTGCACTGATAACATTGAAAGCCCACAACCTCGACAATAAATTTTCTGTTACTAAGGTCCTCAAATTCTTTAGCCACTCAAATAGAGAAGAGACCTCAAATCCTTCTTACAGCTTTGAAGTAGGTGATGGATGAAGAGAATCTTCTGGAAAGGAAACGGCCTCATTTCTGCACCTGTAGCTGTGTAACCAGTTGCCTGCCAATCATATGTTAAACATATATTAAAACCCTAATTTAAAAATGATTTGAATGAGGGAAGGAAGGAAGGAAGGGGTGCTCATCTATACCGTTGCAAGCTTCCTTCCTTTGCCGGCCCCACAAGAGAATTGCCAAGGGAGGCTGTCTTAGTTTGCTATCAGAAAAGGGCCCGTGGGGACCAGCTATTTCAGGCATCCAATTAATCAGTGCGCCCCCTGAACACCTGGGCTTCTCTTCCACACAGAGGCCTCTTGTCTAAGGGCCACTTTACACTTCCCATTTCTTAGTATACTTAGACTAACACTTTGGCAACTTGGAGAAATCTGTTAAAGTGTGAATGGAACAAGCTGAAATGTTCACACTTGAGATTTTATGGAGGGATGGTTGTTTCTGTGATTGGCCACAACGTCTGGTTGAGAGTGGATTCACCAGTCACCCCACCCCATGGAGGGATCTTTCTGGTGGCGAGAAGGAGCTGCCCAGGTCTGAAACCTGGCATGGGCAACTCCTGAAGCCTCCCACAAGGAAGAGGGCAATGGGGCTTGACTGTGGGTTCAGATAAATGGGAGGGACATCCCTTGGGGCAGCCTGATTCTTATCCTCATCACCGGAGCATTTGTCGTTCTAAGAGACCAGAGTAGGGCCTTCTTCCCAGCTCCAAGGCTTCCACTGATGTGACCAAGACTAGAAGCATTTCTTGACACAGATTCTTACATGATTATATTTCATGACGTTTCTTGCAAGCAAAGATGGATCAGGGCCTGCTGAATCCCCCTACTTGTGGAGTCAGGAGCTGGTGTGGAATGGCTCCACAAAGAGGCTTTGGACAGCCGTGCCATCTCCATTGTTGGTCCTGCAGCCTCCGCCTTGCCTGTGGGATGCAGAAGCAGAGAGCTGCTTGGCAAAGTCACAAAAACTTGCTGTTTGTGGAAAGTTTTCCTCCTCTGATGCGCCTCCTTGCCATCTCCATTTGCAATCCACCTATTGTTCATTTGCTTTCTGCAGCAGCGAGGGGCTCTCCAGGGAGAGAGAATAAAAGGGCGCCTTGAAGATGTGAAGCCTTAGCAAGGAACAGAGGTGAGGCTGGCAGAGGAAGAACAGAACAAAGCGATGGAAGGGGAACCGGGGAAGATGGAGGAGGACTTCAGGCCACCTGGGGCAGCCCCTGGGTCACCCAAGGCCTCTCTGTCGCCTCTCATCCCCAGACAAAAGCTCCTCTCTTTCTTCAGCTTGCTGTGATCTGCAAGGCATAAATATGGTGGGGATGTCAGCCTGCTTTAAACATGGGCAGAGGGCACCATGAAGGCATTTGGCGACTGTCACTCAGGGGCAAAGCACCTGCTCTGCCTGCAGGAGATCTCGGGCTCTTCTGTCTCCCAGCCTAAAAGGATCCAGAACAGGTGAAGGAAAAGACACCTTTCTACCTGGGCCCAGATACTGAAACTGTCTGACCATCCAGGCTGGTTTGGACAGATGAATGTACTGCACTGATCTAAGACAACTTGGCTCTTTTCCACACTCATGGGATGAAGTGCCTCGCACCTCTTTGCAACAAAGGGTGCAGGGAGATGCCATGCAAGAAGTGAACAAATGCAGAACACCTAGGAGAGATTCCGCTGTAGCCAGGGGTGGGATTCTACCAGTTCAGGCTGGTTCTATAGAACTGGTTGTTATGATTCTGCGCAGTTTGGAGAACCAGCAAATCATGCCCCTGGCTGGTCCCTCCCCTCTCCGTTTGCCCCTCCCCTCCCTGCCCAGTCAGTCCTTATTGTGCATGTGCAACATTGCGCGCATGCCTGACATCGCTGACTGTGTTCTTCCCCGCCCAATCACTCCTTAAAGTGTTTCTTTTTCCCCCCTCCTGACCATTAGCTGTTCCTATGATCAGCTGTGCCGGGATCCCCCTCGTTGTCTTACTGCTTTGCCCAGGAGGGGGGATGGTTGCTGCAAAAAAACCACAGCCACCCCCACCTAGTCACCTAGCCACACCCACAGAACCGGTTGTTAAAAAATTTGAATCCCACTCCTGGCTATAGCCCAAAGCAGGGGTGGGATTCAAATGTCTTTACTACTGGTTCGGTGGGCGTGGCTCGGTGGGCGTGGCAGGAAAAGGAGACTGCAAAATCTCCAGTCAGAGGTGGGATTTGCTGGTTCTCCGAACTACTCAAAATTTCCGTTACCGGTTCTCCAGAACTGGTCAGAACCTGCTGAATCCCACCTCTGGCCCTAACCCTTTCCCTGCCTTGGGGAACTGGAATTTCCTGAGAGGGAAACCGGGCACCTTGAGACCTTGAGGCCTAGAAAAGCCTTAAAATTGCAAGAAGAAAGGGTGGGAGAATGTTTCTGAGGTCCTCAGGATCTGTAGGTGAAACCTCAGTGGCTGCCATGGGACTAAGGTGAATGTGGAATGGCGTCTCTTGCACCAGGCATGGGACAAACAAGGTGGGGGCAGAGAGCAAAGCGGGGGCCCAGCCCTGAGCCAACTCTGAGCTCTTTAATGATGCCAAGCAAGCCCTCAAATACGCCTTGTCTCTAGTTGTTAGAGGAGGCAAAGCGTTGCTAGGGTGGTGATTCCGAGGGTAGCTGGGAAAACGTAATCAATGCTTCTGTGTTCTTGGAGACAAATTGGTCTCTCTCTCTCTTACTCAACTAATCTTCTGGTATCCATCCCATCTCCAGAGGCCAATAATTTGCAAACAATAAGGTCACTTTCAGCTCCATTACAGATGGGAAGGATGAAAAGGGAAATGTTGTTGCCATTCTGTGTTGATTCTCGTCCAACTCCAAGCGAGTGCCCAGAATCTCTCTTTGGTTGGCATGATCTGGGCAGCTTCAAAACTCCACCTTAACAAACACAATGAAAATAAATGGCGAGCATAAAAATTGAGCTATTGGCACCCTGTAGAATACACCAATTGCCTGAGCAAAGAAAATATCCACAGCTGGAGGCCTAGAGCAATTTATTTGGGAGAGATGGAGGGGAGGAAGGAGCCCCCTCTTCCTGCCGCCTGCTCCTTCTGTTGGTTGCCTGCTCCACCACGGAAAAACCCCAGAACCACCATGGGCTCCATGATATTTTATGCTGACCTTGGAAGGGAGCTCAGGCAGCCCGGTGAGAAAGATGACTGACTGATATTCCTTTGCCTGGGGAGGAGGGATGACGGTGAGTTTCTCCCACCTTTATGGCTCTGGAGGAAGTGGATTGCTTTGCTCCTTCAGGGCAAGATGCAGGCCAGGCCGTATGCTGAGGGGGACCTGGCTGGAAGGGGGGGAGTCCTTCTGGATCCTTCTGCAGCTCCCCCGTTATCTTGGAGTCCCAAATCCTCTTTAGCGATGGCTCCCTTCTTTCTCTTCCTGTTAAAGGCGGTAGCAGGGAGGAGTGGCTGCTCCATTGTGAGGCTTTCCGTGGGGATTTCTTCTGCCCTTTCTAGTTACCTGCTTTCCAGCCAAACGCTTCTCTGCTCCTTGGGTTGTTTTCTTGCAGAGGTTTCATTACCCAAACTAGGTAAGATAGTCAATGCTAGCACTGACAATGATGATAACGTTACCTAGTTTGGTCACGAGAAGTCTGAAGGAAAACAATCCAACTCTCTTCCCCCTCCCCCTCCCCCCTCCAACTCCACATTCCCTTCTAGCACTGATGATGTTCCCTAGTTGAGTCATAAAACGTCTGCAAGAAAACCACAGAGAGCACCCAGGACCCTTCATTTCATCCCCCAGCTGCAAATACTCTCCTTTACAGGGCTTTCTACTCCTTTGTAGTTTTGCAGACCAGCTCCTGCTTCTGCATTGATGCCTCCTGAATTGAGCTAAAAGATAAAGTCAGCATCCTCCCAGGCGAGGGAGGGAGGGAGGGAGGAGGAACTGCAGGGGCCCTTTCGATCATTTGCATGCACACCAGCGCATCCTCCATGCACATCCAGGCAGGCCTCTCCGTCTGAAAGCGTGCGTGTGGGTGCCCGCACAGGTCTTCTGACAGCAAGCCTGTCCCTGCGGCAGCTCTCGGAGTCCCAGAGGGGGCCTGGTGATGGATGCCGTTTCTGCCCATTCCCCCTGTTTCCATGGTAAATGGTCGCCACTGACGCCTTTGCTAATCTTCATACTGCACAGAGGAAATGAGACCTATCCATTTGTGCTGGTACCGTTAAAGATTTTCTATAAAGTGCCTGCATTTCCAGTACAGCTGAATGAATTTACGGCAGGGAAAAATTTTTTCCCAGAGAAGTGCAGTGCCGAAAATGCTGTCGACAACAATGATTCACAGCAGAAGGAAGCCAGGCCCAGACAGTCCTCTCCAAGCCAGCAGTGGCTCCAACTGGGCTTTTCCTTATGGGTCTGTTGGGGGTCCCATTTGGGCCTGGTGCTCAATGGCATGCAGTGCAGCTGAGTTGGCTGTCAGGCACTAAAGGGCCAAGGAAAAGGGGGTGAAGATGCTGCTCTCTTTGTGAAGACATTGCTTGCTCTCCTCTGTGATCTCAGCTTCCTTGCCGGGAAGAATAATTGGAATCCAGCTTCTAATAGAGAAAGGCAGCAGAAGGAAGGAAGGAAGGAAGGAAGGAAGGAAGGAAGGAAGGAAGTCTTTTTGCACTTTGTTGTCTTCATCTGTCTCCAGCAGAGGTGTTGAGACAAAGTTCCACCCAGAGCTCCTCTAACAAAGTATGTTTCACCCGAAGCGGGAATGGTGTTCCCCAAATAGCATGTTAATATTCACCCACTTTCGAACACAACTGGAGCTATCACACTGCAGGACCTGAACTATCCCGGAGGTGGGCTTCTATTCCTTACTTCAAAATGTATTTATGTTAGCTGGCCTGGGTTGCATGATAGCCAGATGGGCAGTGAATACATTTAATTAGGAATAAAACACAATAAAATAAGTACCAGTAATGGTAATATGGGAAAGCAAGTAGGGAAGGCACATAACTTAGGGGCCACAGACAAATTTTCTATAATCAAAAGAATTTGCAATGTCGTATTCTGAATGCCTCCCTTCCTTATCCAAACAAATAATTTACCAGCCAGGGCCCAGTCTGCCTTTTTACTGAATTATTTCTCTGATTTCCATCTGTTTTGATACCATAATAATATTGGGGCTAATTTAAAAAGGCCGGATGATAAACTCTTCTTCTGGCTTCTGGCTTGCACCAGCCGGCTCCCAGGGCGCTCCTGAGCGAGTCACTCAGTGACGGCAGTTTTTCTGCCCAGGCAACAGACCTTGAAATTCTCCGATCAAATCTCTGCCCCAAGAGCTGCTGCTGGGGGACAATGGCACTAGAAGACTTGGCAATGAATGGAGGTATTGATTAGCCATATCCATTAGCCTGAGCTGCAGCAAATGGCGTTTTGATACACAAAGGCAGCTCGCTTCTAAAGAGTCGGGTTTGGGGGTGGGGGGGTGAAGTAGAAAATGGA
>JANHFN010002844.1:108985-126222 GCA_032468175.1 Toxicocalamus goodenoughensis | reverse complement strand
TACTGCATGGGCTAGAGCCTCACCTGTGTTCCTGCATTGGCTGTGCTCTGTGGGCAGGCCGCCCTGTGATGAGATGGGCTAATTCTGCCCCCACGCAACACCGGTGGGCATGAGCTGCAAGTGCTCACATAGTCCCAGGGACACCTTGTGCTCAGTGCTCCCTCCCCTGTGTGGTTCTTTCGCTGGGGAGGGGAGATGGGTGGGTGGGGGTGGATGAGGCCCCCTGCTTTGAAGGGACAAACACTCTACGTTGACTTGACGTGGTGCTTCACTCCCTGCCACCCAAGCATTGATGCAGAGATGTTCCAACATGACGAGCTGCTTCGCTTGAGCAAAAGGATTTCTGCACGTGGGCGACTGCTCCCATACAGCATTTTCCAGGGAAGCCCCGTTTCGCCCCAGTGAAGCCCACAGAGATGGCTTGACCAAGGCTTGCATTGTGGGAGATTCTCCGCAGCCTTGCTACGACACGATCCAACATCTCAGGTGGCTTTTCTCAATTTAGAGACACTCCAGTGCTCAAGCTCCCAGCCAGCCACACACAAACCTTCTTTCCCTGAGGATGGAAGTGTCTAATGGGTTATGGGGTAGTCTGAATTCTGTCATTCTGGAGAGGAAGAGGAGGGACAAGGGGCACAGTGTCACCCTGTGCTTTCCTTGGATTTCATCTCTTTCACCAGCACCAGCCCAGGTGCTCCATTGTGGCATCTCCTGGAACTGTGGGGGCTTGGACATGAACCTCTCTGCCAGTTCTACAAAAATAATCTTGGGGATCAGACAATCAATCACCAGGGCACCAGAGGAATTTTGCTCCTATTGAACTCTCTTCGGCACTCTTCTCAAGATGCTGGCCAAGGATCCAGGGAAAAGCATGCCAAGTATTGATCTTATCCCTGGTTTATTCTTTTGCTGGCATTCGGACTGCCCCCGAGTCCTTCCTGCCTTCAGCAGCCTTTTATCATGAAGGAGCATTTGAGCTCTCTGCACCATTCTTGGTCTTGCTTGTGATGGAATTTTGCTCATGAATCTGGGTAGAATAATTACCACATCTTTACTTAAAATACTGGCTGATTAGCTTCTTTTAAGTTGCGGGACAAGGGAAATGGCTTCCCTATAGGCAGAGATGGGATCACCCCACCACTTCCTACTGCCATCTTTGGAAAACCAACAGTATCTTCTGTGCTGTGTAGATACTTTGATCTGCTCAGGCTGACAACATTTTTCTCTTCTGTCTCAACCATTGCAGGTGACCCACAGGTGATCTGTGGCCACCTGACTTCCCTTGGATCATGTATTAATTGGATGGGGCTCTTCTAATGGGAAGACAGGGCCCTCCACAGACAATTACTAGTGTGTGTGTGTGTGTGTGTGTGTGTGTGTGTGTGTGTGTGTGTGAATGATTGCAAAATGTTAACCCCAGGCTTTCCAGGGTTTGATAGGACTAGCTCAAGGATTTTGAGGGATGAGCTTTCCCTAATTCTGCCACTAACCTGATCATTAGCTTGAGACTCCTAAAAGTCAATGCACAGTAGACCTTATTTCCACCTTTCATGGATTTTCCCAGGAGGTGATTATTTCTTGATCCCAGAGACAATTACTAGTAATGCAAAGGAGAGCCAGCAGCTTCAACTGTTCTTCACATGAAGAGCAGAGGGACTCACCCAACTTTGATGATGGGGTCAGTTCCAGGGAGACAGGCTCCTTTCTGGGGATGGGAGCAGCACTGGAGATCTTCTGTCTGGAAATGAGGCACCTGGGAATATTTTGAGGAACTTTCTACCTGCCTCTCAATGCTCCAGGATTTGCAATTGGGTCTAAGCATGTTTTTGATGTTCTTCAACACAGGCAAACCAACTAGTGCCAAATGCATTCTCATCCTCTACCTAACACCTTGCCAGAACCTTCCCTTATATATCAAGCCTATTTATTCTAGGACAGAACTGCTCTCCCTGTGAAACGTTGCTTCTTGGGTTAAAGTTATTCAAAGAAAGTAATGTTAGCCTATAATCCTCTCGTATGAACTCAGAAGACTGAGTTGCTGTAGCATGTGTGAAGCCCCAGGCTGCCCACCACAGAGCTTCTTGCTTTTCTCACATGCACAGACTTATTTGCATATGCATTAGGAACAAAATGCATCTATTTTCCACCCAGATATTGGAGTTCTGGAAATGATCAAGGCTGAAGAATGACTAAGCTGGCAAATAATGCTATTTTCCTAAAGATAAAAGGCTGTGATTCCAAAGTCACAGGAGAAGAAAACTGGGGTTGGCTTGTGGATGGAAAAGAAAAGGTCAGCCCGGCATTTGCAAAAAAGCATCCACCCACCCCAGCCCCTCCTCCTCCTCCTCCTCCTCCGCAGAAGTCAGGGAGGGGGAGAAAAGGCCTCCTTTGTCTCTCCAGTCCACTTTCGCCAGGCAGCCTCAGCTTGGTACCTGCCTGACCTGGGGGGTGAAGGACAGCTCCTGGTGTGAATGACATTAACAGCTGCTTAGCAACACCAGCTACTATTTCAGCCCCTGACCAATCAGGCTATGGGGAAAGAAAATGTCAGCCCCACTGCCCTTCCTCCTCCCCATCTTGCAGTCTGAAGTTGATGTGCTCCTGCCAAAAGGCAAAAGAAGAGCCATTAACCAGGGTGGGGAAGAAAATCCTCCGGTCTGTTTTTCAAGGGAATGTCAGTTGCCCCTCCCTGCCCAATTGCAATCGATCGCAGGTTCTGCTTTCCCCAGCTTGGGCTTGCTAAGTGTGGCTTGCTAGAAAAGGAACATATTCGGGTGAAAAGGTTTAGTTTAGGCACAAAGGTCTCATCTACAAAAAAACAATGCCATTAGTCCCGTGGCTACCAAGAAATATACAATGGGAAAACCTGCATACAAAAGTGTCCGTAATAGCCAAAATTGCTTGCAAATCAGGTGGATTAGGAGAAATTCAAATGACACCTATACATTTTCTTGTGGGCTTTCATTTCTGAAACCAGCGAATGTGCAGAGCTGGGCAGAAGAAGCTCCAGTTGGGAAGGGAGGAAAGTGGAACCTGGGCAAAACCGCCCACCCCCAAATTAAACCCAACTTCATTTCTTCAAGCCCCCCCCTTGTCCGACACAGAGATATGGATACCTAAAGTGCTGATTATGATTGCTCACGATCTGCTGGAAGAAAAATTATTGCGAACCCCAGGCTGGCTGGAGAAGAAGCTTTCGGCTGGCTGGCCGGCCCCTTGCAGCAAAGAGGCTCAGTGGGGAGTTAATGGCTGTTAGGCTCTTCAAAGGCGAAGCAAAGAGGCCAACAATGTAATTATCATGTATCTGTCATGCGAGCTTCCCAGCTTCCCCGTGATTTTATCATGCCACCAAGAGGACTGGAAATGCCCTTTGGGGCATCCACCTCCAAAAGTCTTGGCCAGCTAATGCAGGCGGCAGCTTTTTAGTGCTGCACATTCTATGGTGCTACCACCATCACCATCACCTTCTACCTCTCTTCATGGCCAAGCACAAAAGACCCAATTCCACCCCATGGCTGTGTTACTGTAACATGTTTTTGGAAAGGATTTCAACTAAAAGAGGAATCCAGCTATTTCCTGAGGTGCTGAGTAGTCACAACTCAACACAATGGGGTAAGGTCCTTGACTGTCTGTGCCACCGAGCTGGAGCAGGACACGCACTACAACATTGCCTCTTCTTGGAACTGGCTTTGAGTTTGCAGCTGACTGGGGCCTTTTATGTTGCAGGACCTGTTTAATTGCAGCCATGCAAATATTTGTGGCAATAATTCTTCATTGGGCCCCATGGCTGCAGAGAACAGCAGCAGAAGAAGCCTTGTTTTCTGAGCCAGAGTGGCTGTATTTGTGCCAACCTGGCAAATGGAACATGGAGCTTATCAAATGAGAACATTAATAAAATGAACATCTGTGAAGTTTTGGTGACTTGTGGGAATTGTACCCAGACAGATACAATGTGAAAAAGACAGGAATTGAGATTCATGAATCCACATTTTAATCCATCAATGATCATTATATATTTATTATTATCTGTTAAAACAATGGGAAGAGTGAACAAGGATTGCAAACTGTGTGCCAATGGTTAACTGAAGGGCACAGGGAAGGGACCTTCCCCTGCCCCCACTCCAATTGGTGGGGTTTCTAATTATGTCAGGTTCAGCCTGCCTTCTGATGAGATAATGGCTTTTCTCTCAATTCCTACTGGGAACTTAAAGAAATTCCTAACCAGAAATGGGAGATTCTTATTGGTTGGTTTATTTAAGCAATTTTAGAAGAAAGTCTTCACGGAGCAGATTACAAATGATAGAATAGCATTTCATTTAAGACATCAGGCCCATAAATGACAGGAGTGGAAGTCAATAGCGATATAATACCAATAGAGCAGCCATCATAACCAAGTAAAGAACGGCTCAATCAAAGTTCATTATGCTAACACAGGCAGGAGGCCTTCCCGCTATGGTGAGACTAGGAGAAGGGAGAGCTGGGTAGGGTTTGATTATCTGGATTCCGTTTTAGTGGGAACATTCTTGAGCTCGTTTGAAAAGGGTGACTTTGGGAGAGAGGAAAGCAAAAAATAAAAAAAATGGGGGGAGGGGGAGCTCAGCATCATTAACCTGGATTATCCCAGTCAAAGCAGCCTTCTGGGCCATTAAGTTTAGGATGAACACAAATAACCTTGTTACTGGCTTAGCGTATTGTGCAAGCTCAGTCATCTGGAAAACAGGCCAAGATTAAAACAGACCATTGTTTAATGCCATGATTTGTTTAAACTAGGCACTTTCTGGCTTACAGAATACAAGCAGGGAGGGCATTTCCCTTCAGGCATTCTCATGGCAAGAGAACAAATTTAGCAAGCCAGGAAATGCCCCAATTGCCAGAGCCAGGACCCCCTGGAGATTCCTTCTTTTGGAAGCCCCAATGCCAGGTAAGGCAGGTTGACGGGGTATTTCTGCAGATCCCAGGGTACCTGAACATGAGGGGAAGCTGAGTTCCTCCCTCCAGAGTCTCTCTATGCTTCTCTCCCTTTCATTCACATTCCAGGGAACACTGGCTGGTCTTACCTCCTTGGAAAAGAAGACTCAGGATGGATGGAAAAGCAAATAGCCCAGATGGTTCTCCTTTCTCTGCCTGTCTGGGTCCTCACCAAAGCAAAAGGGACAGCCAGAGAGAACTGAGCTGATCAGGCACCAAGAGGTTGGTCCTTGCTTGAGACCTGGGAGGTGGGATGCCCATTCTGACCTTCTGGACCTTCTCTCTGTGACAATAGGAGAAAAACAGGTGCAGAACGCAGCGGCTTCCAGGGATTGGCAGTGATGGGTGAATGACGAGGAATGGACTCAAAGGGTCCCTTCTCCCTTGCTTCTTTCCCACCTCCTGTCTCCAACAGTTTGACTGGCAGCCAGAAGAAATAAGAACTTGCTCTAAATGTTCCGGGGGTGGGGGGGGGGTCTGGAAAAGATCTCATTCCCACCAAGGATTTTGCTTTCTGACCTGTGAAACAAATGTTTGACCCCCAGTCCGTTGGATGCAGGGCATGGAAAGAGCAAAGGGCATGGAAGGGGAGAAACCAAGCAGGGGGGTGCCAGACTCTCCTCTAATCAAAAGTCTTGCTGGAAAAGTGGGAGACTTTTCCTAAACTCACCCATCTGGTCTAGTTAAATCAAAAAGCTCAATTGGTTTTACTACAGAAATACTAGTCGATCATGACCCACAATCAAATGGGATGTCCTAGGCCAGAGGTCTCCAAACGTGGCAACTTTAAGACTTGTGGACTTCAGCTCCCAGACTGGAGAATTCTGGGAGTTGGAAATCTACAAGCCTTAAAGTTGCCAAGTTTGGAGACCTCTGTCCTAGGCATATCTCTCGTCTGCTTGCATTTCTACTGATCTCTCAGTCACACAGGCTGGGTTGAGCATTGCATTAAGCCAGAAGGTGGCTCGTTTGTTTTTTCCCAATGCATGTTGTGCCCAGCCAACCAAGTGTGGCCTGTGATCCTTGTGCATCTGAAGCTTAGATTGGAAAGAAGTGTTGGGTTGCTACAGAAAGACCTGGAAGGCCTCAGAAATAGCAGTAGAAGCACATCAAAAAACATGAAGGAGAACCTGCACAGTTGGAAGGGAGAAGGACCAGCAACCTGGCCAGATGCTGTCTTGCCCGCTTGACTGGCAAAACATGGGATATGTTGCAGAGCCCAACTTGTTACTCAAAGGATCGGTGGCTGCAGCTCCATCTCAGCACAATGGCCTTCCCTTGAATCAGAAACCACAAGGGCCGTCATTCTTCGTGGTGCGGTGTAAAAAAATAATTGTTTCCCAGGGTGTTATCATCCGCTCAGAAGACAATTCGGCAGCTGCAGGCTATGAAACAGGCTTCTAAGTGTCATGTCACAACTTCGTGCTCATGCACACTAGAAATTAGAAGCCTCTAATGCCTTTCCTCAGATGTGGTTATTGACTTAATCAAACTTTATATACCATTTCTGGGGAGAGGACATTATAGGACCAATTCAATAAAGCAAAAGATAGAGCCAGTATTGAAGGTAGAATTTTATTTTTTTTAAAAAATAAGCTACTCAAGTCATATACAGTCGAATGTGAGCCGGATGTTTGCTTCATCTGGTGCTCCCTCCAGATCTATCTGGGCTTGCAGATGGGAGAAGGGCTCGGTTCATGCTGGAGCCCAGGCAAGGGGCATTGCAGAGCCCGGCGTGTGGAAGTGAACGAGAGCAGTTGGGGGGTGGGGTGGAGAAGGTGTTTGGGGCATTTGAGAGGGAAGAATGCCATGTAGGCTTCCCTGCAGGGAATAAGAAATGGGGGTCTTCTTTCTGAGCCCACCCATTGACCCTTCGACACCTGTGTGTGGTGGACATGGGAAGAAGGAGGCCATCTTTGCTTTGCCTCCCTTGGCAAGGAGGGAGGAAAGCACCCTGGGGAGAGAGCCAAGTTGATGATTGCAGCTGCCATTGTGACCTTTTCTGATTCCTTCCCCGACAAGGAGGCCTTGGCAGGCTGAGGCCCAAGTAGCCTCTTCAGAAAGACTCCACCACTGGCTCAGCAGCTGAAGGAGAGGAAGAGGAAGAAGGTGTGGACCGATGGACAATCTCCTGAGCAACCTAAACTCACCAGTCAGTTCTTCCTCTCCCAGTCCTGATCTTGCCCATTTCATGCTGAGTATGAAGCAACAGAAGTTGTACACACGATTATATTTGTGTTCTGCTCACCCAAAACACACTGTGGGCATGATTTAACACTTCTGTCTTCTGTGGGATATTAGAAATTGCAGTGGCCGCTCTCTCCTATTTATTGATTTAATGATTTCTCTCTGTATCCGAGCCATTATTCACATTCCGCATCCTAAAATGTGCTTCCTCTGAATTATTCTGTTAATGTCTTCCAATGCAGGAACTGGCTATTGGCGGATGTTGTGTAGGAGATGCATCCAGAGGATAAAAACTGCAGGCTGGAGACAAAGTCAGCTGTGGTTCTTAGAAAACCCAAACAAGTGAGAAGATCATTGTTCGTACTGCTGTTGCAAAGATGATATCTGGATGGTGTCACTAGAAGACAGAACGTGAGTCTTTCCAAACAACCTGGCATAAGTTGGCTTAAGCTCCCTGCACTTGGTTTGCTCTGATGCCTCCAGGAGCACCACAGAGAAGCAGAAGGGAGGCGACCCTCTCCTTCTTCTCTCCTCTTTCTGAGGATGCTTCCTTCTTCCGTGCATGGTGTGAAGGGAGGGTCTGGAGAGAAGAGGTCCTTGCAAATGGAGCTCCAGTGCAGCTGGGAAGATCTCTGTGCACTTATGCTCAACAAAGGACTCGCAATTGGGTTGTGCCCAGATCCCCATGGCCTCACCTGGCATGACTGAACACCAATTGAGTTATTTCAAAACTTACCCTGGAGAAGCCCGGTGGGCATCTGAATCAATGCATATGTTGTCAGAACAGGCTATTGATTGCTTTGTGCTGACTAATGTATTCTTCTGTTTGAGAGTCCACCAAATTGGGGCTCTGTGACTGAAAAGCTGGAAGGGGTGGGGGCTTTTAAGGAATCCCCCCCAACCAATTTCCATTTCTCTGATGCTTGGGCCACGGTGGCCTGACAGCCACACTGTGAGATGTCAGCAAACTTCTTGGTGCATGTATAGCTGAGAGGCCATGGAGAGAGATTTATTAAATATGGCAGCTTGTCAAAGAGAACTTCCCAAATGTTTTCCTAAGCCCTGATCCTTGGGGATTCATCGTTTCCTCTGCTTTCTTCATCATGAGATCATTGCACCTGCCCCCCCACCCCCCTTTCAACTTGACCAGAGCTTGTCTCAGGAGCGTCCACGTACATCTCCCCTCCTAAACCGAGACATAAAGGGGGAGGGTTTTGCAAAGGGTTAATAGGATCAGCTCCCTGGCTGCCAACCAGCCAACCCCAACTGATGGGGGTCAGCTTCTTCCCCACTCCAGTTCAGGAAGGCAGATTGGAGTCAGCAAGAAAGGAGTGGAAGAAACCAGCCGGGTGACTCAAAATCTGGCAGGAAATAGAAGGAGCTACAACAGTGCTGGAAAGAAGCACAGACGATGCTGCAAAGGAAGGAGAAAAGGACCTCTGTCCCCCACCTTGCCTTGCCTCCTCTCCTGGCAAGGCCTTGCAGCTGAGCCACACAAGGCAAAGGGACCAGGGCCTGTTGCTGGCTTGAGGTTGCTCAGCTGGAAGGTTGGAGGACTCACAGTCCATGCTCAGGAGACCCAGAAGACGCTGCAGAGGCTGGGCAGCTCTGCTCAGTATGTTCCTCTGTTCCTCTCAGTTCAGTAGCTCCAAGTTGGGCTGAAATCTTTGAGCGCCACTGTTGGGAAACTGAGCGAAGAATGCTCACGGTCAAGGAACCAACACTGCCTTGCTGGATGCCCTGGTAACATTTGATAAGATGAATCCCAACAGAAGCACACAAATGGAGGGAGTCCATTAGATGGATTGAGGGCACTGGAAGGGCATCAGAGCAGTAGCAGTACAACTCTCTAGTTAGGCTGGCATTAAGGTTTGGGCCTTTAGGAGGACTCAATGGAAAGCAGCCTCCTGGGACGTCATCAGATGCTGCTTCTAGAGGACTGGCTGACTATCTTGGCAGCCCCCCCAAATATTGCCAAGGAGGCGGCTCCATTGGTTCTGGTGCCGCTTGTCGTTTCAAGCTGCAGCCAAGTGAACAGGATCCCTCCTGCAGCTCTGTCCTCATCCCAAACATTCTCCTCTTTTGCCAGAATTTGGGAAGCGCTCTTCCCTCTTTTCCTGGAGGGCAACCGAGTTGACAGCCTCTGCTCTGAAATGCTAACATTGCCCTCCACTTTCCCCCAGACCCCTGGGTCATTCACGGTTAATTTGATGCCTTACAATCCCTTTCACTCAAGCCAACTGAGCAGCTAATCTTTTCCTCTGTTCAGGAGTGGCTGTGGAAGAATGGAACTGAGCGCCAAGGAACAATTACCGTGGTTAGTTGTGGGGCAATGGAAGTGGGAAGTCAACAACAGGTGGGTATGAAATAAAAGGATTTGGCAGGCAGACCTGCCTTTTCAACATACAAGGGCTTCTATTATGAGCTTCCCCAGCATTTGCTCAGGGAGATAAACAAGTCAGCTTGGCAACTGAGTGGGCTGTGCAGGGAGCAGCCAGACAAGCAAGCAAACAAACAAACATGGCCTTTCTTATGTTTGCATATTCCATCTTCCTACCACCTCCTAGCAGGCTGGATATGCTGGACAAATTTAATCATACCCAAGATTCCCAAGTTTTCTATGAGGTGCTTTCTCCCTTTTCATTTCTCAAGGCTCTCACTTTAGTTCATGGGTGCCCCCACCCCATCAGGTTGCCCAGGGCCATCATATTTGAGCTGTGAAAGCTCTTCATGGCTAATAGGTGGCAGCAGTGAGGTGGAGCGATCTGTGTCCCTTGCTGCCATCTAGTGGTTGCTTTGGTTCTGCAGCCCAGATAGGACAGCCTTGAGTTTGGCTGATCACGAGAGACAGTGATTTGACTGCAGAGTTTCACTTAAAGAGATGGATGTGGGATCAAATACACTTGTGGTTGTGGTATGAAGGAGCCAGATGATTCCCTGGCCAGCTAGGTAAAGCCTCGTAGACTGAGAATGCCCAAAGGCAAAATCTTGCAGGAGTAAAACGCCCAGCTTTTGCTGGGCTTTCAAGAAGAGTCTTTCACAAACCCAATTAACAGCGTGGAGAAGGAAGCACCCCAGGGGAGCCCAGTAGAACTCCTTAGGCGTTGGTGCGGACTCACAAGGAGGACCTTCTCTGTCTCCCACAGGAGCTCAGGTGCACCTGAAGCCCTCAGTGGAGTCCCTGCCATTTGCAGAGAAGCTCTGCTTCATTGATCCGGCCCAACTTGCCGCTTCTTTGTCTCTTGGGCTTTTGAAGGGGAAACTAGTAAGGGTGGGCTGGGGGGTTTCTGGTGCTGCCATCTTCGGCCAAGGAATCCTTCCTTGTTTCCAGGTGGCCTTTCTTCCCTTGTCAAGATGCAAACAGAGCTGGCTGGGTCTATTCCGTTGTGCCCTTTTATATGGTCTCTGCACCTTGGGTGGGACTGGCTTAAGTCACCTGTGCCACCCCACTTTTACAGCAGCCTTTCCCCTTTTCTCCCAGCAGGGCCAGAATCAGGCTCACTCATTACTTTGAAGCAACGCCTGGTGACTGCAGAGGCGGATGTGAAGGAGAGTTTGGGATGGCAAAAGAGGCGGCAGGTTTTGTGCCAGCAGAGTTTCCGCTGAATTGTGCAGGGGGGGGGGAGTGCCTCTCTGCTGAGAGAGACCCAGGAATCCCCCCACCCCTTGGGAAGCCCCATGAAATGGGCAGGAGGGCAATGCCTCCATCCTGCTTGTGGGCACCATTGGGGACTTGCGCTCTTCTCTTCCGTGGAAGCTCCAGGTGTAGCTGTTGATAGGC
The DNA here is from genome assembly GCA_032468175.1 of Toxicocalamus goodenoughensis. Classification (NCBI taxonomy): domain Eukaryota; kingdom Metazoa; phylum Chordata; class Lepidosauria; order Squamata; family Elapidae; genus Toxicocalamus; species Toxicocalamus goodenoughensis. The sequence continues at coordinate 115,286 of JANHFN010002844.1, read as the reverse complement.
CTCTCCTTCTCATAACACTGGGAGGGCTCCACAGACCAGGGATTGAAGTGATTTTAAATTTCCAATCAATTTTCCTCATGGGGCTGCTTCCATTATTAATTTAATTGTGGGCCTGAAGGCTTCTTGCTTAGCCAGCAAAGAGCTTCTGGCTTCATTCTGCTCCAATGAGGAAACCAAGGAAAAGACGGGCAGGAGAAGGAGAAAAGGAAGAGAGAGGGCCGGTGGCTTTGGCAAGGTTTCTGTGAGAGAAGCTTTCTTGCCAGGAGGACACGAAGCAATTTTTCTCCTGGTTTGGCCCTTCTCCCTTCTGGGGGACCAAGTTCCCGTGGGCACGGCTGCTGGTGGCTTGTGCAGAAAGGGGCAGGGAGTGCCTGCCTCTTGCCAAGGAGGGTGTTGTGGGACAAGAGCCAAGCGAGGAAAGGAGGCAAGAGTTGTTTCCTTGGACAATGGCCTTATTACCTCCCGGGGAGTCCTCTCCACCCCTAGTAATTAACACTGATTTTACTCTAATATCTTTTAAAGTGTAAAATATCACGTTTCTCCCCTGACCTATCGTAAGAGTTTGTGAAAGGAGAAGGTTGACCACTGTTCCTGAAGCACTCAGGTGCCCAGCATGACCATTTTTGCCCATGTGGGACGATGGGGCCTCATCTGCCCGAAAGGGCCTGTTGTTCGTTTTGGTGGATCCTGAGCAGGAAAAGCGCGTTCTGGGTGAAAGAGCCCAGGCTAAGCTGCCTCTGTAGCTGGCTTTGGCTGAGGTTTGATATTACAAGCCTGAAATTACAGAACCTGCTGGGCTGGAGCCTGTAGTATGCAGTGCATTGTGTGAGCTCAAGCAATGAGAAAATGGGAAACGTGGGAGGCCCTTTTCAAACAGGATGGCAAGCTGCGTGCTCGGGCGGGGCTGGGGGGGGGTGTCTCGGCTTGTAGAGTTTACAATCACAGCCCAGGAAGAAATGGAGCGATTTTAGGCTGGACTTCAGTCCTGCAACCCAACCCTTCTCCTCTCCAATTAGGAGCTGCAGGGCAGCTGGGGGAAGGAATGGTGTCCTGGGCCTCAGCCCTCCGAATGCAGACCCTTCCTGAGCAGAGTCAGTTTATGGGCATCTGTCTGTTGGCACTCGCAGAACTGCCAGAGTGAGTCTTTTTCCCCTCCCTGCTTGGCAATGCAGTTCCAAGAATCCAACCTCAGGTCTATTCCAGGCTTAGGGTTTCTCACTAAGTCTTAAATTGCCATGAAACGGGACCATCTGATTCCCAGGGTAAGTAGAAGTTGGTTTGCACCCAATACTTACGACCTGCTTAGCCATGGTCTGTTGAGTGCACCACCGTTGATGGGATTGTACACGCTGCTTGCAAAATGGAATGGCTGAGCCTGTTCCATGCTTGAAGTCTTACACCAAACTATTTCCTGGAGGATGGTGAAGTAGGAAAACTCTACCTGTGTCTCACTCTGAGTCAAACTCAGAAGATATAAAAGTTCATCAGCGTTGAGTGTCTACTGAATTTTAAAGCTGGGGACGTGGAACATCTAGGTGGCTTTTTGAGCAGGTGTGGGGTGAAGACCCAGTGGGAGAATGTAGGTTGCAATGCAGCCGAGGCCTGGCAAGTCTCAGCCAGTGTCACTGGTGCCCCTTTGCTTCTCTTGGTCCCGTCCATGTTTTCTCCTTTTGTGTAGGAACAGAGTGTTTTGTGTATCACCTGGTGTTTCTCAAGTCTTCCGAAATGAATGGGTTTTCAGTAACCTCATCAAGGGATGAGCTAGGATTCAGATAAGCTGTTCAAGGAGAAAGTCAGGGTTATAATTTTCAGAGACTTCTGAATGTCACCTCCAATTTTCAAGTCTTCAATTGGAATGGCAGCTCTTGGAAGCTGCACAGGCTCAGATATTGAAATTATTGACCTTTGAACTCAGGCCTTCTCCATTCCTGGTCATCTTAAGCCTGGCAGATCCTGGAGTTGAAAGTGTCGGAGATTTCTGACTTTATAATAACTCGGTTTCTCAGAAGTGCAAATTACAGTGGAATTGGGGCTAAACTCCCCATTAACTAGAGAGTCCAAGAAATCTTTAGGGTCCGAAATTACCTGTCACTTTTTCTGTAATACAACGTAATTCTGTCGCTTGAAAAAAATAGCTGTAATTTGAAATTTCAGTGAAATTTCTAATTGAAACTGCATTTAACTTTGCTGGCTGGATGCTTCCCCCTTCTCGGTTATAGGAGGGATTTTCATCTAGCATCCTAATTGCCGAGTCATCTTCTCGTTTAAATTCTGGGGGCTCTTCCTCACTTCTACCTCTGAGAGGAGTGTGGCAGTTGCTGGTGAACCCGGTCTGTTTTTGCACTATTTCTAGTGGCAGCTCATCAGAAGAGGTCCAAGGGGGTCACGTACCCTCAAAAGTTACTTATAAATATTTAGATCGAGCTAGACAGAAAACCCAGCACTCTTTCATGAACTTATTTCAGCAACTCAGTGGAAACCTTTCAAAAGACGGATATTCTCTGGGGAAAGTGTCTTCACAAAGGAATGCTTGCTGGCCAGGTGTGCCAAAGTGGCATATGTATTGGGCAAAATATAATGCAATGGGGCAGGGATTAATCAAGGTGATAGTCCCTCCCGACTCTGCCGTATGGTTGAGTTGAATTGACCTAGATCATTATCCTGCTGTGGTGCCTCGAGAGCAATGGATTTTTAACATGACCATTCTAGAAAAGGAGCTGGAGACATAATATTCCCAGCATGTTCTGGGCAGGCCAAGCATCACTGATGTTCAAATGTCCTCCGTCAGTGCCCTTCTCACCTTAAACAATTGGTGGGCTGCTACAGGGAGAACTCCTTGGCATAGTTGGTCTCCTTGGTGGCTTCTTCACTGACACCTTGGTGTATTTTTCCAGCACAAACTCACTTAGAAGTTCACATTAATGGAACTTCAGTGCACCTTGAAAGAAGAATAGCAGATGTTGCTCTCTTCTGGATGGCCCTAAAAGGGCTGCCATCTTCCCTTAAGGAACCTCAGGGACAATATCACCTGTCCATGGGTGGAAATGAAACCAGAGGGGCTGACCCACCACAGCCTATTTGCATTCGGAAAATGGGGCACCGCTCTCTTTGAACAGAGTAGGAGCTTCATTGCAAGCAGGCAGGCAGGCGGAGCTTGAGCCAACCCAGATTTCGTTCCTGATCTAGAAAATTAATCTCATTTATTGCAAATGGGATTCGGCTACAAAGTAAAGGAGGGGCCTGTGGACTCCCGGGTTGGTAATTTTGATTACACAATATTTTGGCTGAATTCTCTCTGAATGTTGGTGCAGAAAAGGGGGGAAAGTAAGAGGCATTTCCCACATGGCAATTTATACCATTTGCAGACCTCATTTTATTCTAGAGTGTCAGGGAGCAAAGAGATCAGTGAATGTTCTGCCTCTATTTGCAAGCCCACTTGAAACATCTCATCCAGAATTGATCCAGCCGAAGATTGGAGGCAGCCATTGGTGGCCTGTTCACTGGAGGCCATTTCTATATTCCACATAATTATCACCTTTTGAGAATGACTCTTGTGTCAGTGAAGGAGCCCCTTCCCCTCCAAATCTCCTCCCTCCCAGGACTAAACAGGGAGGAAAAACACCAGTGCCTTTCTTTTTCCAGGTTGGCTTCCATGTCCAGACTGTAATAATAGAAACAGCCTTTTAAGGGACTTGGGCAAGATAAACCAGATTCTCATTAGGGCTCAGCAAAAAGGGAGTTTAACTTCCACCATAGCGAAAATTGGTAGGCGGCAAAGTATGGTGGATTCTGCCTCTGAGACCATGGTGGATGGCAGAATGCTGTCTTTGAGTTTTGGCTTCTACCTGTCATGCCCCTGTCGGAGTCTGAATCTGATGAGGAAGATAAACAGCTGACAGGGTGTGGGAGTGTGGCTCTGTTGGCTGTGGAAGAAACTGGGGAAGGGCAAAGTCTGGCTGGGCAGAGCAGGAGAGAGGTAGAACAAGGGAGAGGGGGTTCAGAGGAAGACCCAGGCCCACCCCCTCTTCATCCTAGAGCACGCAGGGAGGATGGGAGAAGAGAGCAACGTGGGTGGTGTGGCTTATGGGGGAGGAAAGAGCCCTGATTCCCTTCATTAGCTGCAGCTGGGAACACAGTGTATAAAAAAGGCAAGCTGCATGTGGCAGGCTGTTGGGAGCAAACGTGACTTCATCTTGTGCGTTGTCATTGCTTATCTGTGTTCCTAGTGTCTTTTGCCGTTCTTTCAAGTCTGAAATTCTTGCTCCTGCCCTGCCAAACAAGACTTTAAGTTATAGTTTGTGTTTACCCTGTTTTGGACTTAATTTTCTGCAGTCAGAGGCTGTTCCTGGGAGAGTTTTTCTCCAGCCAGAAGGAACCTGGACATTGGGAACAAAGTTGGAGATAATAAAGGGACTCTTATTGAGTATCTGACAATGTTGCCTTTGTGTCACACCCCAGGCTATCACACTACTTTACAAACCGGTGTGATTCAACAGGAAACAACGCTTTGCACAAACACAAATGAAGCCCCGGTGCTGCACACTTTAGTAGGTCACGTAGACCTCCTCCAAAGCAAATTTTGGAATCTCCAAGGCTGTTTCTCATTTTGGACATCTCAGAAGGAGGTGACATGTATTTGCATACGATACCTGCTTTAGCTCTTGACTTTATTTGTAACAGGAGACTTTTATGTTGGCTCAAAGAAAAGGAAATTACATTTGAAGTCTCCCAATTATGATTAAAGATTGGTTCCATTTATCCTCCCTCCCTCCAGGTTTGCAGTTTTATTTTTATTTTTTTTTATTTTGGATGCAACATGATTGTTTCCAAACATTAGAACAGTCTAGTGTTTTAATCTGAAGCTGCCAAAGCTTTGCAGATTTTAGGACCATCACATGGCCATTAACTTCAAATTGGGCATTGATGAGACTCTGCATTCATAAGAGCAAATTCCATCAATCAAAATCAAATCACACCTAAATCTATCCATCCAAAATCACCAGCTACCTCTTATAAATCAGGCATCAGAAATGCTTATCAATCATGCCAGATTGTAAATCTTCCAGTCCTTTTAAGGCAGACAGATGGAGGTAAAATTGGAAACAAGAAAAAGGTTTATACTTGACACTGGGGAATCTGGGAAAAGGATGGTTGTGAAGTTAAGGGGAAAGGAATAAAATGTTTGATCCCAGATCAGAGGCTTTCATTTTTAAATTCAACAGCATTCCCATCCTACAGAAACAGCTGGTGGCTTAACATCTAAGTGAGTGAGGCAGGCAAACCCATCACAGGGCATCTAGCACCACGAATGTCTTCCTTCTGGCAGCAGGAAAATTAACTGGTTTTGAGCTGGTCCCCAAGAATGAGTGACTGCAGAAGGTGTGACTCAAACCTCTTGTTCATGGATGACTCTCTATCTGCTTGAGATCCCTGAAGGCCATTGCCAATCAAGCTAATGAGACAGACCAATGATCTGATTCAGGTCCATACCTGAAGGTTCAAATTAACGGATTTATTGCTCAAAGCCTTCGCACAGGCATCTTCTCAACAAATGGTCAGCGCCTGGGTATAGAGTTAGATAAGGATCAATGGAAGTGTTGGGAAGTGTACATCCTTCCTTTCAAAATATTATTTTTGTCATAAACGGTAATTGAAACATTACTATAGATAAATCTTCATTTTTAATTCTGTATTTTTTTTAAAAAAAGATACAGTTTAAATTCCTTCAGCTTAGCTTGCAGTCTTGCTAGATCTAATTACACCTTGAGTAAGTAACTTTGCCTTATTTAACTACATAGGTTTCTAAAAATTTGGCCAGCTGGTTTGGCCAGTTAAGCAACTAAAAGAGCAACTCTCCATTTGGTAAAATCACTTCTGTGGAAAATGAAATGAACCTCAGAACCTGATGGTGCTGCCAAAGAATGTTGCTTTGATGGTCCTTGATTTTGGCCAAAGAGGTCCCGCTCGGGAGCTTTCCTGGTTGGACTCATTTCACAGCTGTGACATGAGGAGAAATCTCTTGATGGATGGTGATGAGTTGCCCTTCTGAATATATCATAAGAGCCGTGGCTGTGGGTCTTGATAGGCAGCAACTTGATAGGGACCAGTTGGACAGCAAGAACAATCTTTGTTATTCTTCTTTTTCTGTATCTTGTACAGAGGTGGACTTATAAACTGTACAGATGCAGAGAGATAACTCAACAAGACGTCCATACCAAAGAGCTTTTATTGGTTCATCAGGTATCCTCATAACTCATGTTTGTGATGAAGTTCTTCTTTTATGACCAATCCTTTGTATATC
>JANHFN010002844.1:67272-82672 GCA_032468175.1 Toxicocalamus goodenoughensis | reverse complement strand
GTGAGATTCGAACTGCCAAATTGCAGGCAGCTGGCAGGCAGCAGAAGTAGCCTGCAGTACTGCACTCTAACCACTGCGCTACTGCGGCAGATAGAAACAGATGGAGGAGCATCTTGCAGGGTGGAGGGACCTAGGCCTCTGCAGGGAGAGCTTTAGACCCAGAGCTGTCCTCTTTTCATGAACTCTTAAGTGGACAAAACCAGCCACTCTTGATATTCCAGGGATTTCTGCGCTGTTCTCCTCTGTTTTTCACAGCACGATTTATGGCTGCCCTTTCATGACATCCAACACAATTAAAGCTACGTCTATCCAGAGTGTGCCAGCACGATGCTATTAGTATTTGGGGGGGGGGGCTGGGTTTGAGAGAGAATGTGCTAACGATTCAGAGGGGTTAGAATGCTCTCCTTGTCTCTGTACAGATAATTTCTTACTGAAGAACAGTGGGTAACTTTCTTTTCTTTTTTCTTTTTTTTAAAAAAGGAAAATAAAAATGTCCCTCTATTGATCATTCCCCAACTCTTTGGTTCCACATAATAGGCTTGCTCTGGACCCCTTTCTATCCTCGGCCTCTTCTCTGCTGGGGGGTTTTACTTGCAGGCATCTGGGTTTGTTAAACAAGCATGTTCAGAAGCAGCAGCAAAATCTCTATAGATTTATTTCAGTAACAGGAAAAAAGGAACCTGCTGATGTTTTGGGTTTTTATGTCTCTCTCTCTCTTTCTCTCTCTCTCTCCTCTTCCCCCCCCAAAAGATCTGCACGGCTGGAGTTTTCATTTAAATAAAGAGCAGAATCGCATTACACTCCATTGATTGCAATTTTTTTTCTGACTGTTGTGACATTTTCAGGAAGGCTAATTTATTCAAGCATGGAAATCTTTAAAAACTTAATTAAGTTATTTCTCAGATTTTTCATGCCTTTATTGTTTTGAGCTCACATTTAAACTTTAATTCCAGTTAACAGTAAGAAAAATAGAAGAAAGAGCATCCTCCTCCTTTTTTCTCACTCCAAGGAACTTCCCCCCTGAGGCACCTGCCCTCCTCTCCTTCCAGAGCCCCACACCAGGCGAACCAGAGGTAAGTCACAGGTGGAGCCCCACCCCACACCTGACCTGATCCTCGAGTTCAGAAGTGGGCCCCTCCGGTTGGGCCCCTGCCCCAGGTTATGCTTCCAGCCAAGAAGGGCCTCCAAGAAGCATCAAGAATGCTAGTCAGGAGTCCTCTGGCTGGCTTGCAGAAAAAGCAAAAAGGGACCAATACAGACTAAAACCATAAAGGCACAAAAAATAAATACAACAACAGAAAATGGAACCATAGAATGTAATACAGCATATAAAATCAGCAACTCAAAGAAACATCAATAGCACAAAGCTGATATGCCTCCACCCCAAATTCATATAACCTGAGAAGAGTTGGCATCACTCTTAGGAGAAGAGCAGGGGTGGCAGAATGCAAGATCCCCGGGAGCAACTGCAGAGCAAACCAACCCTGACTCAATGCAGCTTCTGAGCCAGGGGTCCTTCAGGCCTCAAACACCCGTGGCTTGGCCCCCTCTTGAATTGGGGAAAAATAACTCACAAATTCCCTGCCTAGAGATTTAGGATGATTTAAGACAAGCAACAAAAACAGGATTAATTTTAAGGTCTCTCTCTCTCTCTCCTCCCTCCCTCCTTCAGGTTAGAATGATGTCAGGGAGAGTTTCTGCATTCATGCTACGGATAATTAATTGGTGGAAGTTGCTGTCACAAAACATACAGTAAGTTGTAACCTGGTCAGAGTCTTTTGATTTGGGCAAGTTGTAAAAACCACACAATAAATAAAATCCACAGGTGCCTGCAGGCTGAGATGGCTTTGAAATGGGAGTCAAGATATTTGTTCAGCGGGTGAACAATAGTTTTGACATATTGCTTCCCTGACCTGTGGCTTTCTAGAGGCAGCTGGTCAGCCAATCCTGGAAACAGGCAGCTGGAAGAAATGGAGATCTGGACTGGTGCAGTTTGGATTGCCTGGGATTTTCCCCTCTCTGACCAGGAAGCAGCCGAGATATTGGCTGGTTGGAGAGAGGAAGAAATAGCCGTGTGACCCTTCCAGGAGCAAAAGGTAAGAGGGCTACACTCTCTCAGGTATCTTTGTTGAAGGGACACTGGAAGGATCAAAACACCAATCAAGCCCCTCCCCACAAGTTCCTTCTGGGCCCACCCTTGGCTGAACCCTACACTGATTTCCCTCAAGCCAACTGAAAGAGACAATCTGTATTCCTGCTACAGTTGTGCATATTATTTTTAAGTCATTAGTCTCTGTCTCATATTGTGAGTCAAGAAGTTTAATAAGAGGAATTTATGGCCTGTCTCCTCTAATCAAGACGATAAACCTTGGTGGTGCTGAAGGCTTTGAGCTAATGGATGCTACTTTCATTCTCAGCTTTCTCCATTCTTGCTGCTCTTTTTCTAGCTGGTCTTTCTGGATTTATTATCAGATAAAACTGGCTCCTCTCAACTGAGCAAGGAGAACGTAGGACACCTTGTGCTCCCAGATGGCAACAAGTCCCTCCAGAATGAATTAATGGCCATGCAAGTGACAACTCCCAGTTGGGTCTGAAATCATGTCATAAGAAAAGGCTGTTGAATATTTAATGACTGTCATGTAATCATTTAGCGGTATGTTTATTTGCTCTGCAGTTCCACATAAGCGCAGTGCAAGCAAAATAGTAAACACCACATCATGAAAATTCTTTTATTCCAGAAGCTTCCCAGTCAGGAATGGTTGCAAATCCCCCAAGTTCCTCTGAAAGGAACATTTGTCCTGCTGAAGAGCTACTTCTAAGGATCAGAGAAAGGGAGCATTTCCTCCTGCTCAAAATGCCTTGAATCAGGTCTGCATAACTGTTGGTCTTCAACTCTCCAAGTCTGGTCCAAACCTGCTCTTGGTTGAGCTTGGACTGGGGAAATCAAGGGCTGGAACTGACCCAAGACTTTCAGAGGGCCAAATGTCAAGTACTAATGCCAGGCTTGGCTGATTGAGAAGCTGTTCCCTCCATGCCAACTATGAGAGTGGGTCTTGCCAAGCAAGTCTTTTTCCATTCTTCACCTGAAGAGGTTCTTCAACAAACCCATCAAGCCTCATTCATCACACTACTCTTGCCTGAGAGATGCCCATGTAGCAGTAAAAAGCTCACACCTGCCATAAATTTATTTTATGATGGTCTTTCCACCATACAGGATCTGAAATCCTTTCATAGAGAATGCTGGTGACCAGATGTGGGACCATCTTCTTATAGGACACTAAATGGGGACTCTTCCCTGTGAAGTATCTGGCTACAGCAATGATGTCTGTCACCTATTTCACCCCATCTGATCATCCAGTTTTCCCTCCCACACAAGTAGTGTCCAGGTGCTACCAAGCAGTTATTGATTACCAGCTGATGGAAGAAAACCAACCAATTAAAACTTTCAAGATAAGTCTCAGACGCATCTACCTTCTTTCCACATTCTCTCATCATTCCTCTCCCCACCAAAATCCAGAATCTCTGCCAAAATTTGTATTCTTCAGCCCAGAGCTGTGCTCTGCATATGGAAAACGTTTGCTCTGAATATTGTCCATTAATGTTTTCATCTGTGTTTAGTGTCAGGAGTTTTCGATTACTGGCCTTGCAAAGTGAAAAGCTTTGCTTTCATGCCTCCTCGGCTTTCATTTTCAAACACCCGTCATAGTAACTGATAGGATCGGCACTTTGCCCAGAGGGAACAAGGGAAGAAACTTCATTGGAATCTGTAAAATATGTGGTTAGCTCTTTGACTGCAGACCCTGAGCTGGAGTTGGGGGTGGGGAGGAAGGGCTAAGCTGTCTACTCAAGGAGATTCAAGACAGGGCATTCCAAAGATGGATATCCAGATTGATAGCAATATAGACTCCATAATTAATTAAACCATTAAAATTTCATTGTCATAGGAAGTGGAAAGGATTACATTAAAACCCTCTTTTTACAACCTTGTAATCCCTTAATTTCGGGGTAGAGTCGAGATGACTGGATGGAGCTGAGAATTTACTAGCCGGATGCCCTTCCTGATGCCACATGGAGTTCACAGCAGTTTTTTTTTCTTTTCACCCTGAGAGAGAAACATCTGCCACTATCTAGGATTGAACTTTCAACCTTCTGAGTGGGAGGCAAGCATCTTCACCACTAGGCCACCACATTGCTCATGGAAAGGATTACAATTTAGTTCAAATTGTCAGAGCATGAAGTAAGTTTGGGCAGTAACAATGTGTTGTAAGAGTTGTAGAGAGATTCCATAGTCAGAGGCATTCCACCTCTGAATGCCAAATGCATTCAAAGCAGACATCAGTTCCAGTATTAAAATGACATTGTGGGTTTTCTGTTTTATATCCCTTTTGTGCTGTTTGTTGCATCTTTCTGTAATTATTTTTATTATAATGTGCCCAAATAACCCAGATTATTGCATTAAGTAAATAATTGGTACAGAAAATGAGTGAGAATGATTTTCCTTCATTAAAGGCCTTTTGACAGTATCTGAATGGTTCCTCTTGGGAGACAATAAGGGGACCTTTGTCTCACAGTCAGAGTCCTTCTTACTTTCTCAGAGAGTAACAGAGTCAATCAGCCCCTGAAAATCTGAATCTGCAACTGTCTCAGCACTTGCGTTCTGCAAATCATTAGAATAACAACAACCATGAGGAAAAGATTTAGAAGATCCCTTTGGTCTCATTTACTTTCCTGCCATGTAGAAGAAAGGCTAGACAATGAGATTTTCATTAATTATGGAGCCTATATTTATACCTATGTAGATATAGCCTCCATAATTAATGAATATAGATATAGGCTTAGGAAAATATATGCAAATGCAGCGACATGTCTGTTACCTACAGCGATCAGAATTGGCAAGTCATTTCATTCCCTATGACACTTGATGGAAATGAAAGTTGAACTTGGAAGAAGCAGGGTAGGAAGAGCATCAATGCTGTTGAACTTTGGTGCTGGAGAAGTTTCCTGAAAACACCATGGACAGCCATGGAAACAAAACAGTGGATCACCAGACAAATGAATCCAGAGACACAAAGGACCAGGTCAATTTCTCCACTGTGGATCCAACTCTCTGGAGAAGCTCTGGTGCTGGGAAAAATGGAAAGGGGAGGCCACCAATAGCTAAGTAGAAGGTCAGTCACCGTGGTGATAGGTGCACTATGGAAAGACCAGATCAGGGACAGATGATGCTGGGGAAAGTGTGATTGCTGTGGGTCAACTCCGACTTAAACGGCGCACAATCGATCAGTCATGCAGGAGACCCCCCCATATTCCATTCCCAGCACTGGTCTTCATTTTTTTAAATCCATGTTTCAGTTACTCATAAAACAATTGTTCAATGGGAAACACAGCCCCATGCTGACTAACTAAAGGGCTATTTGCTTGCTGGAAAAGTTGGATTCATTTCTCTAAAGAGGTCCTGCTTATATGCTCATGATTTATAGACATGCAGGTTTGAGAGTCCTCAATGCATTGCATTGTGAACCTGTTTTTCAAAGGGAAAATAGGTTTGAACGATTATTTCAGCTGGTGGATCACCAACAAAGCTTCCCCACAGAGCAAAATCCTCTTTTCTTCACATTACCCGAGCCTATTTCATTGGCAAGTCACAAGCACATAAATTTAGAACTTTCAGTTTTCATCCTGTGGCCAAATTCATTTGGTAGAGTAAATCTTAATAGAGCATTAGCTAAAAGTTTTCTTGAAGTATGAGCACATAGAATAATGTTTCAAAACATTTAAAAACTAGAGTCCAAACAAGTAGTTTTTATCAGGTCACCAGTTCAAACGTCTCAGGCAGGAATTTTGTTCCACTGATGAAAATCAACTGCATGGTACCCTTGTCCAACTGATATGTGTCCGGAACCAATAATATTCCAGGGCTGTCACCTTTGACCATGATTCAAACCAGAGCTATTTTTTTCAATGTCAAACTAATCAGGACGGGGACAAAACTCCAATTGTTGCAGTTGTGCGCAATCTTTCCAAATGCTGAATTGCCTTCCTTTAGTGCATCTCGCACTACTGTTATGTTGAAACTTTAAGTCTTAACTCTGTATAGCAGAGTACAAATAAATGTATATTATGCTTCAGAGAAACAACATCATATCAAAGACACAACCTGGAAGAAACAGTAAACTTGCTCTCTCTTCTTCAAGTGCTGAATTTCTAAAATATAACCAAGCCATAATATTTGGAAGCAAGGAAAGACCAGCCAATAACCAACTGCCAAAGTAGGTAACCATCTTGGTGAAAACAAACTTATTTACAGGAGTTGAAGGTCCTTTATTGAATGCTTACTTTCAAGAATCAGACCAGCTGCTATCACCAGAACAGGAAGAAAAAACGATGGGATGGGGAAGGACGGTGCTTGTGGTGCTTAAGCCCAGGCAGTGTGTAGCACAGGTGGTTTTCCAGAGCAAAGGAAGGATCCCAAGGGCTGCTGTTTTGAGAGCAGCTGAGCAGTGAGTGGACCACATTTGGAACAAGGATGGCTCCAGGCTGGTTTCTGGATTTCAGCCCTTCCTGAAATAGTTATCTGGTGGGTCCTCCACATGACACAACCCAAGGCTTTCCATTGTCTTCCAGTGGATATAAAACCGCTGTACCCACCAGCAGTGAGAATCCCACCTAGTAGGAAGGCATCAGACAGGAAAGGATGTTTTAATGATCGGGTGACTTAAGTATCAAAGGATTCATTTCATTCCTGGTTGACCAAATAAAATCAAAGTCTATTTCCCCTCCAAGGAGCTCAGAGTCTTTTTCCTTCTCAACCTGACAGCCACCAATGTGCTTGGTTAAGGTGAAAGATAAGCACAAGGACCAAGATTGTCCAGGGCACACTTCACGGCTGAGCCATTTGTTCCCTAGTCCAAATCTAGTCCTCCATGGAACATCTCCTACAAGTCATGTGTGGCCTCCTCTTGACCACAGACAGCAGTGAGAGATTTTTTTCCTCTGGAAACCATCTCTTCCTCCCATATACCTTCTGCTAATTTCTCTCTCTGTACATGAATTGACTTAAGCCTGTCTCAGGTGTCCACCCATCCATTCTCCCATTCTGCTGGAACTAAACCTCTTTCCAGGCCATATCATATGGATTGTATTTACAATTCAAGCCAGAAGCTAATAAGCTTCTCTCCCAACAGAAGCCAGGCCTGTTCATTATCAAATCATCTCCAGATGTACGGCTCCCTTTCTTCTCCCAGCAGCTATAATCATCACTTTGTTATGCCCCATGGGGGCCTGTAATATTGCGCAGTGGCGTCTGTTCACATGCAAAGGATTCTCAAATGAGGAAAGGGGAAGCGGCCGGGAAGAATGTGGGAAGGAATGGCTGTCATCCAAAGGATTCAGGCAACAATTTCCTGTGTAGATTCAGCTCAGCAGAGTCATTTTCCTTAAAGAACTTGCAGATGGGGAGCTGAGTGTGGGAGTTGGAGTCCATCAGGCTTAAAGTCACCAAGGTTGGAGACCCCTGTCATAGAAGATGCCCTGTGTTCTTCTGCCTCCCTGCAGGGGCTCCCCTGTGACAGTTTCAGGAAGGATCCAGGGTCATGGCCACCCATGTCAAGGATTCTAAAAAACACCAAAAGACATGAATCTGGAGGGCTTTTCGGGCACAGCTAGGATGAAATGAAGGTAAAGGTAAAGGGGTGCCCATCAGGCATGGCTCGTTCAGTTCCTTGGGGCATAGTGCACAAATAGAAGCTGATGGGGGCAGAAAATATGGTTCCATTCTAGGAAAGCCTCATACAGAACCCTGGTGGAGCCCTTTTCTACTGTTCTGGGGTGCAGAAATGCTTAATGTGAACCTCAAGAAACAGACTCAACATAGCGCGAGAAACAAAAGAACAATCCAAAACTAGTCAAATGTTATGCATGTCTTTCCGGGCAACCAACACAGGTCTGACTTCAATTCACACCAATGCCCATAAAGTCCCCAGCACCCTACAAGGAGAGCCAAGCACAGAAACAGAATTATGTGATGATGCCTCACCTGAGCCATTTGAAAAGGAGGCCTTTGGGGGTTGCTAGGCAAAAATACAGATAAACACTCTGGTGCTGAACAAAGAAAATGCAAATGCGAAGCTTCTAATAAATAAATAACTCCACAAGCTTCTGTTGCATTATCTGAATCACACACAGACCTTCTGCAACTTTGAGGAGGATTACCTAAGAAAGGAGTCCCCTGGGTTCTCTAGGTAGGATTGCCTTCCGTTTGGACGCTGTAAGGATCTCACTCTCTTAAATTCATGAATTAGCAAAATCACTTCTTCCCCCAGGGAGACCCAGCTCTTGATAATGCTGGTCAGAAAGCGTCTCTCCAGATCTTCTTGAACATCTCACTGCCCTCACCATGGGGTGGACCTGTATGTCTTGAATTTATTTCAAGTGTGATGCTTTTCTGGAACCTGCAATAGAAGCTGGGCTCCCAGAGCCAAAGCACCTGGACTAGGCAGGGGAATGTGAATGAGTAGTGTGCTTGTGTGTGCACACATGTCCAACCATTGCTAAACCAGAATGCGGAGACCCATCAAGATATCACATTGACATAAAGCAATATGGATGCTGTCCTAGGAATGTCAGCTAAATGGGCATTCTGGGTGGGAATGGAGGTTTTTCTGTAGTTCAGGCTAAGTGCCAACAAGACACAGTTAATTTTCTGAGTGATATACTGGGGAAAAAAATCCCATTTTCACAGGCCACAAAATCCATAGAAGCGTCCTTGGTAGACCTACTGAAATCTTAGTTGCCACATTAGCTCTCACCTTCTATTGCATTGCTTGGCTTAAAGATGGAATTCCTTGGGTTAAATTAAGGATACTGTGGCCAAATGGCATCAATCCCAACCATTTACACAATTCGACCCACATCTGCTAACAGCTGCTTGCACATGAATCTTGTTCTAGCAGGGGATGCTGAATGTGAGCAGAGCAGACCAAGAAGCAGTTAACCCAGGAGGCCTTGGCAATGCGTAGATGGCTAGGATTCCAGACTTCGTAACCTCCGGGTAGCAAATGGTTTGGGGAGTGAGATTTCTCCTCCCATGACTCTTTTTGAGGAAGCTGTGAATCCGATAGGAAGAGAGGAAACATTCTTGCCATGAACAATCTCCCCAAGTCTACCAGAAAATGTTCTACTTTACCAAGGCCACCACAGAAGTCCCATCTTCTCTGCCATTCCTCTTTTCCCAGGGACAGAGATTTACAAGGATGGGGAATATGTCCCAGTGCTTCCCCCTCTGCCTTCTGCAGAGCTCATCCTCCTCCTCCTCCTAAATGGGTGGGGAACCCTCCACAAAGCTCCCACTGCCACCCGTGCTGAGTCCAGCAACACGTCCCTCTGCAGATGGCGAAGAAAGAGTGGGCTCATTATTCACAGAGTGACAAGAGTGTCCTCTCTGCAGCTATTTATAAACTGACTTTTCCAGGCTGGCAGGTCACCAAGCCTTTGCTACGTGCTGGCATGCAGGGACCTGCTCCTGATCTGACTCCAGGGACAGGTGAGTGGAGGTCACCCACGTCCAGAGGTGACCATCCCTGGTGCCTTGTCCCCCATGGATGAGTCCCATTCCTCCTTTCTCAGGGGTTTCTGGCATGACAGAAGATTTGAGGGTTGCAAAAGAGAGTTTCCCATGGGAATGGTGGGATCCCCACCCCCGGAAAAGGCCTCGGTATGCAAAAGAGAGTGGGTCATGATTGATGTGGAGCAGACCAGGAGAAAAGCAGCTCTGCCACACTCATGGGCACTTTTCTCTGCTTCCCTCGCCAGAGGTTAAGAGGGGCCCAGCTCCTCCATGGCTACCCTCAGGGGCAGCTGCCCTGCTTCCGGACCCAGAGGGACCAGTGGTTCCCCCTTGCCCTGCTGGACCAGGCCTGATCCTCCAGCATCCTGAGAACTGAGGGAGTGGTTTCCCCCACCCGGTGAGTTGGGGAAGGTCTTCCTCGGTGATGCAAGGTCCGTGTTCTGGAGCTTGGTTTGGAAAGACCTTGGAAGCCCCTAGTCCCTGGATGGAGTTTGGCAGGTTTTGGGCAGCCTGGAAGGGGCATCCCTGGGGAATGAAAGTTGGTGGTGTCTCAAACCCTCGAAGTGGAAGTGTGCTTAGTCAAGTTTCCTCTCCCAGGGTTACAGCTTTTCATTTTGAAAAAGTCATCTGGGATTTGCGTTTCCGCACGACTGTTGGCGGGATTTAATATTCCGTTCTGTGGACAGAAATCTCAGGAAGACTTAAGCGCCTTCTTCTCAATTAAAGCTAAAAACAAGACTCACCTCTTCTCCCTCCCATCCCTCCAGAAAGCAAGCAGGGCAGCCTGAAGGAGCAGCCAGCCGGATGGCACCATCCTGAAACCCAGGTGCAAAAAAGAAAAAAGGGTCAGGTGACAAGAAAGCAATTAAAGCAAAATGAATGAAGAAAGAGAGGGAGAAGGAGCCCTTTTTTTGGACTTGCCTAAAACATTAAATGGCTTATTTCTTCAGCTGTGCTAAATATTTAATTATCAAAAGTAATTGTGTTAGGGGATTTGGGCAGGCAGCTTTTTGGGTTTCTTTTATTTCATTTAGACAAAAGGGGATATATGTGTTTGTGTGCATGTCAGTGTCTACACACCCAGACTTGTATATGCTGATTTGATCCCTTGCAATAACTGACAAACACATGTGGCGTCTTCTTACACCAGTGGGAGGAATGATGGTTTCATCCTGCTAATCCAAATGGGATAATTTCTCAAGGAATGTTTAGCATTTTGCCTAGGCAAACGTCGGGCATAGATGCTTTGTTTCCAAAAGGCTCCACTCATGGACCACGCCATGCCCTTCCCTGCAGAGGGAAGCAGAGAAAAGTACCCATGCAGGTGGCAGGACTGGTCTCCTCCTGGTCTGCTCCATCTCCCTGCTTCCTTCTGCACCGTGAGGCCCTTTCCAGGATGGCGTCTGGATGTCTCCCTGGACAGCTCTCCTTCCCCTGGCTTCCTCTAGGTCTGTGGCAGGGTTGCTGAGAGTTTTAGCTTTGTGGCTGAGCCTGGATGGGAAAGGAGGATGTCTCCGCTTGGCTTGGAAGTGGAGGCCGCATCAAGGCATGGCCAGTGAGTCTTATAGTCATTGTAAACTTCCAGAGCATGCTCTTGCCAGGGGCATGAATGCTCTTTGCTGTTGGCTTACTGGTGAAGACCTGCCAAGCAATGAGGGTTGTGGTGGTGGAGAAGAAGTCCAAACCTCTGGGCAATAGTCTGCCTGAGGTGGCAGGAGCTCCTGCTGGCTTGAAGGATTTTCTAATTGATCTGACCCGGCACTGTTTCTTTCTCTGCACTGAAGAACCCCTCTAGAATTCACCTGGTCTGAAAACCCTTCGCTGCACCTTGCCTTCAGCACAGTCTCTCTTTCTCTTACTCATCCATCCCATGTCTTGCCTTGATTTCCTTCAAAGAGCACAGCACACCAGATGTAGCTTTCCACCACTCCAATCCTAAGTCTAAGCCCCTCCATCTTCCCTCACCATGACCAGTTTGACACAGGAGAAACGTCTCCCCAACCGCCTAAAGTGCATTATCTCCAAATGGATTTGCTGTTCCCAGGGTCAGCTTCTCCATAACCACATCCCACCATGAGTGGTCATTTGCCTGATCCTTCTTGGCAGCTCTGGGAGAAATGGCTGCTTGTTGGCTCTCTCAAAATGGCCTCCATGTTTCATCTCACTGGTCTGAAGCACCAAAACATGATCCACAGTGCGAGGAGGAGGCTTAACTTGTTTATTCCTGCATAATTCCTGGTCTTAAATCTCTATTCAACAACCAGCCTAAGGCTATTGTTGGCCGCACAAGGGAAAGCACACAGGGACCATTTTCATGAGAAAATTTGCATTTTTCAAAACAACAAGCACGAGGAAAAATGTTGTTGTTGTGTGTCACTTCCTGGGTTTTTCTAATTTTGCTTCCCATGGGATTTTTAGCAAAACAAATGATGGATTTTGTTTTTATTTATTCCTTTCTCCACCTTCTATAGTCTTTTGTTACACTACCCAAGGCCTTTTGTGCTTTCTGTGTGAGCATCTTCTCTGCAAAAGCACAATGCAGGAAAGCCAAGTCTTTCTCAACTTTATATTCAGAAATATAATTGTTTTTTGATATTAATTTGCTCAGGTGAATCTTTACAAAGTGCCTTTAGATGCCTGTTGACTAATACAGCACATTTATGCAACGTTATAATTAGGAATGGAACGACCAGACTGACTTCGGACAATGAAGCGTGAACAGAGGCTCTATTTCATGGAAGATCACAAGCCAGGATCCAGCCTCAGGTCTGCAACAGGTTCTACCCTTCAACTGCCCAGCTGACAGCACCGCAGTTGCTTCCTTACCTCCCTTTCCTTCCCTTAAAGTGATCCCCATCCATAATTACTCATGAAAAATCCCATTAGGGTCAGTAGACGTTGGTAGGACTGCTGGGCCTCTTGCCTGGATGAGCAGGGCTTGAGGGATAGAGTTAACGCTACACTTCACACGACTTCCCTGTTGCAATTCATGCATACAGAAATTCCCCTGGTAGAGGAAGCCAGGTCTCCTGTCTGACAATAACATCATTTCTAGTTGGATGGCGAACTATAAAGGCACCTAAATTATGTTTCACGATGGGACACTGGGTTTATGTCTCATTATGAAAAGTACGATGCATCACTGTGTAGAATACCTGACAGCTACTTTGTTTTATTATTAACAGGCTGTGTTCAAGGCAATAAAGACAATGGAACATAAATGTACCATTGTGTTGTCTCCACGTAGAGCAGGTGGCAGGGCCTGGGCGTAATGGGAAATGAGCCGGAATCCCAGTGCAGGTACTTTGGCTGGCTTCTGCACCTGGGTGAAGGTTGTCCTGTCAGGAACCAGCATCTCAGGAGCTTCTTCATATCTCTCTGTTTCTTGCTTGCCAGCTTCTTGTTGAGGAGAGTTTGCTTAATTCCACACAGGGGAAGCGGAGCCTCCATCTTCAACAGCAGCATAACTCGGATGCCAGGGATCACCAATGGCTGTAAGTATGAGTATCTGGAGGCATCTACCTTGGTTATGTTCAGAAACAGCCTATCTGCAGGCACTCAGCTCAGCTCGAACTTCTGCTCCAGGAGAAGAATCGTGGGGTTCTTGACTCACCCCTTTTGCAGACCTGCCTGGTCCCCTTCGACTTACACCGAATACCCCCCTTTCTTCAGCAACCTTGAAAATGTGCTGCCAGGGAGTCAGTTCAATCATTGCCCCCTTCCAGACAAACCTCACATATGGCAGGACGAGGACTTTGGCCACTGACCAGATTTGCTTCCTCTGGCTGCTCTGAGCTGGGGACTTGATCCTGAGGCCAAAGGAGCCTCAGCACCTGCACAACTTTGGGGTCTTAGGGATCCCCCCCCCGGCCAAGACAGGCTCGGTTGCCCTCTCTAGACTTGGGTTGTGCCCATTTGCTGAATAGGTCTCAAGGACACCGAAAGTACAGCATGAGCCACAGGTATCTGCATGATGCTTAAAGACCCCCAGGTTAATTCAATGAATATGTGCAGTGTACCTATTTCACCAGTCATAAATGCTTTATTGGAATAACACCGTAAAGCAAATTGTTCCTTCTGATTCAGCTGTTTTATTTTCTACCTTCTGCACAGGGTGAAATTTTCATGGAAGTGGCACTTTCTTGTAGACCCCGGGGACTCAGCTGCCCTCCATGATTACTTCACCCTTGGGGGAGGAGAGGGGGGGCTGCTGCAGGGGACAACAAGTGGACAAAAGCATTTGGAGGGGTCTGGGTGCACCAAGCACCCCAGTCTTCTGGGCTCCCTTGCCCTTGTGCCAGGGGAAGCTGCTGGCCTGCCCCTTCCTTCCCTCCCCCCTTTGGCTACATCTCCTGCCCACAATGGACAGACGGATGGACGGACAGACCGGGAGGTCTCCTCTTCGCCTTTCAGAGTCACCGACATCTTTGGCAGATAATGGGATGCGGGCATGTGAGCGCAGGAGCAGGTGCATGCTAATGAGGAGATCAATTTTAATTAAGATTTTAATTAAACACCCAATCCAGTAGGAAATATGATAAGCAGGCAAGAAAGACCAAATTTATAAGGGGAAGAAGAGAAGTGTACTCGGGGGGGTGGGGGGAGGAACTAGGAGAGAGAGATTAAAACGCAGAAAAAGAGGCTGAAATCCTTCCCACTTCGAATCAATTTCACTTCTTTTTCAAGCAGGGGAATCTTTATTTTTTATTTTATTTTTATTTTTATTTGTCAATTGCTTACAAGATAATAGGTACAAGTATATACATAGTTATGAATACATGGATACATGAGAAAATTTTTTAAAAAAATATAAAAGAAACAATAGGACAGGGACGGTAGGCACATTGGTGCGCTTATGCAGGCCCCCTACAGACCTCTTAGGAAAGGGGTGAGGTCAATATTAAACAGCCTAAGGTTAAAGTTTTTGGGGTTTGGGGAAGAAACCTCAGAGTCAGGTAGAGTCAGGTAGAGGATTCCAGACATTGACCCCTCTGTGGCTGAAGTCGTATTTCCTGCCATCAAGTTTGGTGCGATTAACCTTGAGTTTGTATCAAAAAAATCTCAGTCTATCTCTGCTCTCCCTCTCCCTCTCCTTCTCCCTCTCCTGGATTAAATATTCACTGTCTTGGACACTCGCAGTGTGAAAGAAAGTGACACACTCTTGAAAGGATTAGGCTGGGGTTTCCCTGCCAGAGGAATCTGTCAAGTTGGACTCCAAAGCACGCTCTCTTTGGCCATGTCTGTAGAGCAGATGAAACTTGTAGAAGACTTTGTGTGTGGGCTGCTTTGAAGGCATCCTGGAAACAGCTGGGACTGGAACAGGCTAGAGAGATCATATCTGCCCAGTTTTTAACTAACTTCACTGAGAAGTGAGGGACTCATCTTGGAAGCTTGAGATGCTTGGACATCCATCTACCACGACTACATATCTGCAGAGGAATTTGTTTGACCAAAAGCTACAGAGAAGTAGCTTCCGATCTTCTTTACAACATAAGTCCAAATATTAGTTTTATTTTTTTATGTATAATGTACGCTGAAGGTGGCATTTAATTTCATTGTATGGAGTGCAATGACAATAAAGTAAAAGTAAAGTAAGTTCACCTCGTCGTCTCTGGTTATCTGTCTCTTCTTTCTATGATCTACTCTGTCTAATCATCCAAACTATAAATCATAAGTTTGTTTTTCCTGTTTTACACAATAAAGGGTTAGATTGTTGTATGCCGCTCAGAGTCATTTTCTGCCAGGAGCCATATAAATTTGGCTGATAGATAGATAGATAGATAGATAGATAGATAGATAGATAGATAGATAGATAGATAGATAGATAGATAGATA
>JANHFN010002844.1:45161-55180 GCA_032468175.1 Toxicocalamus goodenoughensis | reverse complement strand
AGACGAGAGAAAATGCTTTCGCAGAATTCATATTTCTCACTCTCATGCCCATTCCATCCCTACCTGGGTCCTATCTCCACATATGACCCTTCCTCTGATCCCCAGGGCCTCCTCTGTACATACATTCCACCATCTGATCCTTCAATACTTATGTTTATGTTTTTAAAAAGAGAGAGAGAAAAAAGACCCATCCTTTTCTGGCCCTCTTTTTTAATTCCAAATCTCCTTCCCAATATTAAGGGAAAAGAAGAATTATCAACTTTTTGTTATAGCTTGTTTATTTTGCTTTCTTCAAGGGAAAAAGTAAATCAGAGAAAGAAAGGCAGAGAGTCCACAAAACCCTTTCTTCACCTGACTCATATTTATTCTAATTAAAAAAACCACCGACAAATGTAATCACCTAATTGCTGCATTAAGCATTGTGCAACCCTCCCCCCAACAGAACTCTTGTTCTCACCCCCCCAATGCTGCCTAACAAATTATGTCAAATTATGCAAATAGCTCTTAACCAGAGATTGCTTCTCTGGATTTTAATGTAGTTTTTGTTGTTGTTTCTGTTTGGAGCCGCAATTTGTTTTTGAAGCACTCCTTGGGAGGGGGCTGCCCCTCGGGAGAAGTCTTGGGAAGGCTGGGGGCAAGGGGGTTTCTTAGGAGGTGAGAGCTTGGATGGGCCCAGAACAGCCACTCCAACGTGGTCCTCTCCAGTGAGCCGCTGCCTTGGGCTGATGGTGGGAACCAAAGCCTGGGCTCAGCTGAGGTCCAGAAAACTGTTGGGTTTCTCTCCTAACACCTGGAAGACCTGAGACTAGGAAGGAAGTATTTTCTACACCGTGAAAAGGAATTAAATAAGTAGCAGTTCTGGTTCTGCTGTCTGCCTGGCCACATTGCAGATTTCAAAGGCAGAAACGGAAATTTTTGAGCTAGCTCTCCAGTAAATAATCCAACAATTATCTACCTCATTAGCATAGCTCTTCCATCACTCTGCCTTTTGGCTCTTCCAGGGCACAGGCTCTCATCTATCCTTTCGGAGGAAGCTGCTGCTGGCACCTATCGGTCTCTGCCCAGGAAGCCTATTTTCTCCTAATCATTTATGAGCTGACTGAGATTTGGGCTTCATTTCCAACCAGCAAGAAAAATCAATCATGTTTACATTATTCAATTAAAAAAAAGGAGCAATCTTGGCGGAGAGTTTCTTGTGCACTCCTAAGCATGGGGGCAGCTGCCACAGGGAAGAACAATTCCATCGCAAGAGGGGGCCTTTGGCGAAGAAAGAAAGAAAGATTGGAGCCTCTATTTAGTGCTGGGTAGAGGAACGCCTTGTCTTAGAGGAAGGGGCTGGATCTGATGAAACAATCCTGTCCCCCCGTCACCACCCTACTTGGTCCTCCCACCCCAGCTACCTGAATGGCCAGATGGGCATTTTAGACTTCAAAGGGAGTCAGATCCTTCCCATGGAACAAATATCTCAAATCCTAAACTTGTTTCTGAGCATAGCCAGGCTATGGCAACCATCATTTCTTAGTTGAAGACAGACAAAGGGGCCTTGCCTGGGTCATTAGACTGAAAGCACCTGCTGCATCCTAAAATTCCATCCCTATGTCAAGAAGAGCGGTCATCTCACAATAATGCAAATCTGCAAATATGACCTCCTGGAAGGAAACAAACAACAAAAAAGATTGGATTTTATTCTCCAGACACTTATTGGAAAGACATTGTGATGCCAGAGTTGGCCTTGATTAGGTGAGAGAGGTGATTGTGAGGCTCTTAGGGGGAAAAGGCAAAAGGCTTTGGTGTTCCCATTTACCGTACTTTGCTCATTCCACAATGTTGTTAGAGAACAACTGTCACCTTGAAACCGTCAGCCAGCCCTCCACAACTTAGACAGGGCTCCTGTCCCCCTGATTCAGAACACGCTGGCATTAATACAGTCCAGGGAAATGGGGAATGACCAGTCAGCTCCCTTTCAGTGGCCATGCATGTCCTAAAGCAGGGAGATATCCACTGCTGGAAAAGTGGTGGAGGAAACGACAACGGAGGTTACAGGAACTGTCAGGAAGCGCCTGCAATCTTTAGAGAAGTCTCGACAAGCATTTGCTTCTAGGTAGCTAGTCAGTAAAAACCATTTCCCCTTATCTTTGTGTGAAAGAGAGAGGCTGAAAGGAGGAATGGAATGTTTCTCCTGTTCACCTCCAAGATCCTGATGCATTCTGATCAAAATTGGCACTCATAAGATTACTTTGGAGAAGGGTTTTTCTCCTCCAATTTTGGGTCTGTTCTCTTCCTTCCACTCCCCAGTTCTGTTTCTATGTGTCCCACCGTCCTGAACTTTTGTCCCCCACCCCACCCCCACACCTTGAAATCCTTCCTTCGGGCACCACCTCCAGGCCACCCAAATTTATTTTGCTAGAGCTGAGGTGAGAGTGCCAGAGAAAGGAGGCGTTGTGGTCGGGAGGAAGAAGCTTGGAAGTTGGGGGGGGGGGTCTTCTTCAGCACAGCTCAAGATCGTCTCACAGAATAATTCTAATTGGGCAACACTTTCCTGCAGTGACAAAATAAGGTGGAAGAATCAGCATTTCCTCTTGAGTTCTCTCCTGTTCTTCCTGGTCTCCATTCTTCTTTCTCTTGTACTTGCTGTGATAAATCTGCCTTGAATGAAGTCCTAAGTGTAGCCTGATCAGAAGCACTTCATTTGTCTGCTAATTTCCTCAGATCTAGAGCCATAATTTCTCTTGCAGATGAAGAAAAGATGTGGGGAATGTATCCAGTATTTCCTTTCACTATTACACACTGCAGTTGTGGGCTACTTTCTTCTCAGTCTGAATGGAACCACATTTGAGAGATACATGCCTCAAGGTCACCTCGGGATTGGCCCAAAGAGTGCAGTTTCTGCTTGAGGTTGCTGGCTCGCCACAATGGCTGACATTCTTAGGAGCTAATTTTACGTCTTGGAATCAGTTCATTGGGTCATTGTTTGCTTCTTCCACCAAACACCAATTTCTCCCTTCACCTGCCCCAGCCTAGTTAAATGACCACAGAGCATCTCTCTTCAGGTATGCATAATATTCCTTACTGGGAATATTGCCTTAGCTGGTAATGTTATTTTTAAGTGAAATGGGGAAGGATAATACTTGTTGAATTTAGCCAGTGAATTAAAGTTCAATCACTCCACCAAATTGTATCTGAGTGGTGGCAGTTTTGGGGGTATCTTATGAGGTCCATTCTTGCTTTACAAACAAGTCAAAGGAGGATCTGGTTCTTGACTGGTGTGTGGGTGTGGATAGGTATGGTTGTGTTTTGCTTTTGTGCTTTTCCCTTGAAGAGTAGAGCTTCTCTCCTCCTGCGTGATAGTTGAACCTGGGTGGAGTTGAGGGCAAGAAAGTGCACAAGGCCTCCAGGGCTGCCCAAATCCTTGAATCTCAACATCTTGTATTCTAAAGTATGATGAGTAGATGTTAATCTTCTCATTCAACTCCAGACCAAAAGCTTTTAATGGAGCACATCTCATCCAGCACTCCTAAAAACATTGTGGGTTAAATATGGGAGCAACCTATCACGCTTTGCTTCCAGCGTTCCATATCAGTTTTTAATTCCTTTAATTAATGAGTTGTTTTCTTTTTATATGCCAGTGTTTCCACAGTAACACTCCAAACCCAGAGCTCAGCATTTGGGTGAATAATGCCAAATTTTATTTAATGCATTCATCTGTGAGTGTGTTTCCTTTTCAATATGTCTACATGCAGTAATGGTGCTTCTTTTTTCATGGAATGAGATCCTTCAGTGGTCCTTTACCAACTGATTGAGAAAAGGTTGAACTTCATTTATTGATGAAAGGGAAAGGGACCACTCCTCATTCATCCTGGCAAGGATCATGGCAACACGGGATTTTTTTTCACTTAACATTCACATAACCCAACAACACTGCAATCGGTGTGACTAATACTTGGAAGGGAGTCTCATTATGTTGAGGGGAATTTGTTCCCTGGTAAATAAATTTAGCATGGCTTAACACCATAAGATGGCTTCTCAGTGAACCTTCCTAAGTCTTCAAAGCTCATTGTGTTGTTTCAGATTGCAAGTTGGGATTTCTGTTATGCCATCTTCTTTCACTAGTTTTTTTTAGATTTTCTTTATTGCTTCATGACCATCTGGGACAAGATTTCTGGAAAATGTTTAAAAGTCATCCCCTATCCTGGAAGCAATCATGGATGATTAATGCTGGTTCCAGTATCCCTTGATAGAATTTTTGCAATGGACCTATCCAGCTGTTTGCATCTCTGTTTGACAAAGGCTGCCCCTTGGATTCCCTCTGCTTAGAGAGGGTGACTGAGCCTTTGCAATCCCTCTGGAAGGGCCTGTAGGGTAGTTGGCCTGTCTCTGAAATGTAGCGCCAAGGTTTTGGCTGAAAAGCGGCCAGCATCTGCAACTTCAGGATTCTTGGAACAGGGGTCTCCAACCTTGGCAACTTTAAAACTTGTGGACTTCAACTCCCAGAATTCTTCAGCCAGCCATGAAGGAATTCTAGAAGTTGAAGTGCATAAGCTTTAAAATTGCCAAGGTTGGAGATTCCTGTCTTAGGGTGGGTGCAAGGAATGCAACTGATGGAAGGAATTTCCTCTGCCTGAGACCTTGGACAGTTCCCGGCAGGAAAGCAGAATAAACAAGCCTGCACAAGACAGCTTTCTTCGGAGGCATGCCATTCAGATGGAAATGGCTGCACCCTTTGCCATCTAACCAGTGCAGATAAAAACAGAAGAGAATGTGGTGGTAGGGATGGAGGTTGAGAATGGTCTTGGAGGATGGAAAATATTATGACAGTGAAGCAGTTTTTGAATCTGACTCTTCAGGGTTAGTGGTTGGATGGCAACATCTCAGGGAGTTTTCTTGAAATGGATTTATAGCTGCTCATGGCTTCAAAGGACAGCTGCATGTCATATCTCACCAGGGAGTTTGGTCTTGAACCTTTCTGAAGAAGACCCATACTGGACTCCTTGTTGCTCTCCAAACTCCTAGAGCCCAAGGACTCCACAGTTCAACTCTGAGCCACATATATTCTCGTCTGTTGGAAGACACCCCGTATCATGCAAGCTCGAAGGTCCAGGCTGCCCTGTGATTATGGCACATTCATTTGATGGCTCATGTTGTCACTTTTGTCTACTTGCTGTGGTCCTGGGAGCAAGGAAGAGACAGGCAGAGTTAGAATGGCGTGCTTGCTACTTCCCTGGAGAGAAGCAGCAAGCAATCCACTATTAGGGAAGTCTCCAAAATGTGACTTAGCAAAATGGACCGTTTTTATTGTTCTTTTCCAGTAGGTGAATGTTCAGACCAGAATATGCCATTCAGCAGCAATCTGGTCTGAAAGGGATGGTTGGTTCTCACCTTCTCTAGTTGGCTTTCCATTTTCTCGAGCTTCAGTGTGGTCCTAGATCTTGGCTAGAGAAGATGACCTGGTCCCAGCTGATTTGGGAAGGTACCATCTTTCTGCCCTTACTGAGTAACTAGGTTCCATCTCCCTGCTAGGACTGATGGGGGGGGGGCAAATGCCACCAGTTGGCTTGTCTCCTGATCATTGTCTCCTGACCAAGGTGGCTCTGTTAATTTCCTCAGCACCTGACAGTTCCTGCTGGTATCCTCCACTTATACTTACTACTTTTGTTAACCTCTGCAAAGAGCATTTTATCCCACTGTGATGAAGAACATAAGCTAAAAATGCCCAGCTATAGGAGGTCTATTTCCCTGCCTCCCCAACTATCTTTTTAATGTGCTGTTGCTGAGCATCTTAATCGAATGGTTAGGGTGTTTAATTATCCTAAGTATCGGTTTCAATTTCAAAAATTCCTCAGCCTGTTTAATCCAATAGAAATACATTAGACACTTCAAGGTCTGCAATTTTTCATTTTTAATTCTTACTTCTCTTAATTGATGGAGCCTCCAAGGTTATGACTTCAGAAGCATAGAGAGGGAGAGAAACTTTGAAATATGTTCTTGGTTTCTTCTGCCTTTCTCATTTGGTCTCATGAATGCAAGCAGCTCTTTGTGGCACAGAAGGACAGTCACAATTTGAAAGGGAAGCAAGAGGGGGTCTTGGAGGAAAGGCCCGGGAACCATGGATTCCTGGAATGAGGGAACCTCAAGCGACAATTCAGAGGTTGGGAGGGGAAAGGGACCGAACGGCTGATCCGATGCCCCCTCAGATTAAAGCACCCTGAACCTGACTTATTATGGTTTACCTAAGAGACTAAGCCACAAATCAGACTAGCTGGGTAACATGAGGAAGTGAAGGCAAAGGGGGCTTATATGTCTCTTGCATTGGATAGCTGGTATACGCTGCCTCTTTCCTGAACAGGGTAGATGGCTCAGGTCCTGCAGGTCCCAGCTGATCTCCAAAGGGTGAAGCATTGCACCCTCCTCCATCCTGCTCACATGGCAGCCCCTTTGGAGCTGTGCCTAAATCAAGTCCAGCTGCTGCACGTGGCAGATTCAGGGCTGAGCTATGAACATCAGGGCAGCCTTTGCAGATGTTCTGCTGCTCTGTCCCTTTTCTGCTGTTGCTTGGCCTTGCACAGCTGCCCTCTTCCCTCCCCATGCTGCATTTTTTTGTAAAGAATGGAGGGAAAGTACCTGATTTGGACACAATGTGGTGTTTATTGCTCAAATAATTCTAAAGCCGAGAGTTTTGCTGGATTGCAAGAAGGATTAAACTAAAGCTAAAATCAATCCAGATCCAATAGCAGCTGGGGGCCTCAATGAAGACACCAATAATGCAGTGATTAATAGCAAATTAATGAATGCTCCACCTATATAATAGTGCTGGTGCACCTACGTGTGCAAAATTAATTAAATAAAGGGCTATTCTTCTTAGACACTGATGGCATCTTGCAGTCCCCATTAATGCAGGGCATCTTTTAAAACGTGGGAGTTTTCCTGACATTTGTGCTATTTTCAGCTGGGATTATAGAAACCTGGGTTAAAGTCACCCCTGCTTTTCTTTTCTTTTTTAAACCAAACCCGTAGATCTCTTTGCCTCCCTTTTCAGCCAAATGACTCTCTCCTGCTTTGGCCATCAGAGAAAACTGCCCGTGTGCCACCCTGGGCCACTGACGTCTCCCTTCGCCTGTCCACTCCTGTTAACGTGATGCCACTTTACTCCATCCGGAGGTTGGGAAGAGGCTCCGCTTGCTTCCAGTGAGCTGCCTCTCATTGCTGGCCTGTCCCTGGAGTTCAGGGCCCGACCGGCTGCGCCAGCGCCTTCTCCTGCTCTCTGCTGGGGAGGGGCAAGGAGGGGAGGGCATCAACTGTCACATAAATGGCCCGTTTGACCATAAGGCCACTGCTCCCTCTCGCCCCTTTCACAGGGTGACAGATCAGATAATGCAGGCCAGGTAAACAAGCAAACAACTGCCTGGAGCAGTGAGGTGTAAACAAGGCAAGATGGAGTCTTCCCAGAAGCACCAGAGTTGCTGTCAGGCTAACGGCTCCTTGGAGAGACCCCCTTTGGATGGCTGGAAAGGGGCCCTTTGCAAGCCACCCAGCATGGGATTCAGTGGAGCAGCCCCAAGCCTGGGTCTGGAGGGAGGGAGGGAGGAAACCCTTCCGAGGCTCTCCGTGAGCCCTACCTGCAATT
This sequence comes from Toxicocalamus goodenoughensis, assembly GCA_032468175.1. Classification (NCBI taxonomy): domain Eukaryota; kingdom Metazoa; phylum Chordata; class Lepidosauria; order Squamata; family Elapidae; genus Toxicocalamus; species Toxicocalamus goodenoughensis. The sequence goes on along the minus strand of JANHFN010002844.1, from coordinate 47,559 downwards.
GTCTTATCTGGCTGGGACAGCAGCAAACTCACTTTCCCGAAGGTCCTCCTTCCCCCCCCGACACCCTCAGAGGGACTGCACTGCTTGACAAAGGGCAGAGAAGAATCCAGCACCCCTTCTCCTCCAAAGGCCAGTGGCCATGCCAGGGGTCTCCATGCCCTGCCCGGACCAAGCCATGGCAACTGAGGGGCAGAGGGCAGCTGGGCCATGCCTTTTGGTTTTTGTCTGGCAGGATCCAGGACCAGCCCTGGGGGAATCCCCCACCCGATTTGGGGAAGAGGGATCCAGCCATTGGTTCCTTCTGTCCTCAGCAGCTGTTCCTGGCCCTTTCTGCCCAGGCATTGAGCCGGGCAGCTGTAAGGCCGGCGGCCTCCCTTGTCCCCTGTTGCCCAAGGCCAGGGCTGAGCTCTGGAGGAGAGTGGCTGCCAAGGCAAACTCCTGAAGGAGCTGGAACCTGGCACCAGCCAGTCTGGGGGAGAGGGGAAGCTAAGGGGGCTTTCGTGCAAGGATGTGGTGGAATGGGGGCCTGTCCAAAAGCCCTCCAGGACAGGGTGGCTTCAGCAAAAGCCGTTCCTCAGCAACGGCTCTGAGCTTCCAGGCTGATTTGTTTTAATTCTGTTACGCTGCTCTCCTTATTAGCCTTTAATTAGAGTGAGCTCCTGTTTCTATTTCTTTTTTTAATCCTGTGTATTTCTGCGGCTGCATCCTGGGAGCGGGTGAGCAGACCAGCCTTCCTTGCTGCTTATTCCTAGCCTGGTTGATCCTTCTCTTGAGATCTTCTGCAGGAGATCTCATGCTGCCACCAAGCCAGGGCTCCGCAATGCCCCCTTCCCCCTTGTGGAGGATCTTGTGTGGGGTCACATTTATGAATTGCATTTGAACTGAATTGCATTTTGTCCAAACGTGGAAACCCCCTAAAGTGGCTGTTGCCTCCAACTGTTTCTGCCGTGGGGGACAGTCCCTCCCACCGGACCTTTCTCTGTGCTTGCAACCTTGATTTTCCTCTGGGAGTCAAGCCAGCCAAGGACCTTTCCATCCCAGGCCCGCTCTTTTTTCCACCCATGTGTCCATAAACCATGGATTTATGGGTGGCAAATTGGAGCCTTCAGGCTGAGGCTGTTGATGGCCCAAGACTGGATGCCCGCTCTTCCAAGAGGCCCACTTGCCACGGTCTTCCATTGGAACCTGCCATTCTTCATTGTGAGTTTGTTGAGATTTCCATCTGGCTATTTTAGACTTTCTGTTTACATTGGAGCCTTTTCTGGGGAGTCTCTTTATTGTGGGGAAAAAGTGCTTCCTTAAGAGAGGTCTGGGATTTCAGCAGAAGATGCTCCTGATTATTCAGAAACCACACAACTTTCAAGTCTAATAGCTTGCTTGCCTGCAGCCTTTGTGTTTTTTTTCATCCAGGAGGGCTGCATATGGCCATGAGTGAAGATGGAAAAAAGAAGGCAGCCGTCTCTGGGCAGGCAAGGGGAGGAGACCCTCAACCCTTCCCCCGGCTGTGCCCCAATTGAAGGAAAGGACCATTTCAATGGATCTGCAACCAGCTTCTGCTAGCTGGTTTTTCGAACAGCCGCAGTCAACAAGGCTAGCCTGATCTTGTCTCCTCCTTGCTCTCCTCCTGCAGGTACCTACAGGAAACAGGTGGGTGACATGGGGCCTCCCACTATTTTTAAGCTCACAGCCTGGAAGCAAAAACAGGCATTAGGACCAAAGAACTGGGATTGTGTTCCATAATGTTCAGGGAACCAAAACTGACTCTTCCAAGGAGACCCAGAGAGCTCTGGAGATGTTAGTCCTGCAGAAAGGTGATGTTGAAGGACATGACGGCTCTCTACATACAGAAGACCTGCTTTCTGTCACCATGTGGGCAGGGCAGGGGCATAATTCCTTGCAGGAAGATTTCTTTCTTTCTTTCTTTTAATCGGTGTGGCTGCATCCTGAGAATGGGCTGCAGACGAGCCCTTCTTCAGTTTATTCTAGCCTGCTTGGTCCTGCTTTCTGGGCACCTGGGTGGATGGAGTGTTAGGAAAAAGCTTTCTAATATTACATGATCCAGAAGCCCACATCCCTCCCTCGAATGCATTCAAGAGGTGTTCGACAGCCATTTCTTGCGAAGGGTCTGTCCATTTCTCTCCTTCCCCAAATATCTGTTGGATGGCAGATTCTTCCTATCGTGCTCTCTGCTGGAGCCAGAAGAAAGGGAGGACGGGGTTCCCTCCCTCCTGGGATCTTGGTCTGGGACACCAGCTTAGCCCCACACAGTGGACTGAATGAACTGCAGGGTTTGGCTGAGTTACCCCAGTGGCTTCTTTATGTTGCTTCCTTGGAGAACTGAACAGGTTGTAAGAAAAACAAGCACATTAAGATGGAAATATTGGGGATCAAGGGCCCC
>JANHFN010002844.1:31640-45061 GCA_032468175.1 Toxicocalamus goodenoughensis | reverse complement strand
CTTCTTCTTCTTCTTCTTCTTCTTCTTCTTCTTCTTCTTCTTCTTCTTCTTCTTCTTCTTCCTCTCCTCCTCCTCCTTCCTCCCTCCCTCCCTCCCTCCTGCAACTCTGCCTGCTTAACTTGAATTCTGCTGCAGTCAAAATGTGGCTCCAAGTTCAAGTTTTTCCAGTCCTCTTCAGCATGGCCTCGCTGGCTCCTCCCCTCGCTTTTAATCAGAGACTTCAAATGATGGCCAGGAGAGGCATCTGCCGGAGCCCCTTTCATGTAAGGGGAAGGCGAGAAGGGTCCTTTGCAGAGGAGAGAGAAACGTTTCCGAAATGGAGGGTGCCGTGGGCATCAAAGGCAGGAGAGCTGGTGGCCAGCTGGCAGGGCCACGCCCTCATGCAATGGGGAGGAAGGAGTGTCTCCAAAAGAGGGGTGGAAAGCAGAGATTAAAAGCACCAGGAAAGGCAATGAGCAGAAGAATATTTTTAACTAACCAAAACGCCCCTCCACCCTTTTTGGTGAGCAGGAGACCGGGATGAAAAAGGAACCATGAGGCATTATGAGGACCAAAGATCAGGAAACAGTGGAGATAGGAAATGATTATTTTGTATCTGTCTTTATAAATGACAACGAAGGGCATTAATTTAGATAGGACTTAGATATTTTTCAGGGGCAGAAAGGCAGGAAACGGGAAGCATTCTGATCAGACAGGAGAATTGTCTCTAAAGGCTTGGAGAGACCCCACAAGTCTTCCTGGAGGGTTGCTGTCGCCTGATGTTGAGCTGGTGGGAAGTTCTTTCCAGGTTCTTGGGCGGAACATGGAGGTGAATGGTCATCCTTGGCCCTGATGCATCTGGGGCATTGCTGCTTCCATGGGAAGTAGGTAGGCTGTGCCAGAGACCCTGAGGGCCAGCTCTGATAGGGAGGCTCCAGTCCAAGGATCCTTTCAGAAGGCAATGGCCCTTGGATCTCACCACATTGTTTCTCTTCTATGGAAATTCTTCAGTAGCTCATTTACCTGGTTATTCCTTTCACCCAGGTGTCTCTTAGTAACAGCCCCCTCTCCCAAGAAGTCATGGAGGCAGGGCCCCCTCCCTGGACCTAGCTGAAAGACTGCTTCCTCTTTATCTCCTCACCTCCAAAAGTCTTGGACTTTACGTTGGCCATGGCCATAATCATGGGCATTGCATTGATGGTCAGTCTCAGAGTTTTCCTCTTCCCTCACCCTCACCGCTTCCTCTAGTTACACTCTTTTGATGTGAGGTTTGAAGATGGAAATGATGTTCCGTTAAAAATTCATAAAGTGCTTTGTAAATACTTCATAAATGATAAATAATAAATAATGATATCATCTAAGCCATGTACAAACTAAAATGAAACATCAATAACAAAAATAAGAGAGTAGAAAGTTATGTAAAAATGAGTCCCTGGTGAAGGTAATTAGTAGTCCACACCATCTCAATTTGGGCTGGTGGTGAACCCCTCCAGGTCTTTGAATATGACATATGAAGAGAGATGAAAAGAGTCTGTGATTTTTTTTTAATCTGGGAAGAAAGAAAGAAGACCAAGGAGGGATTTGGCAGCAGACTGGCTTCAAATATACAAAGCTTTGTTTTGAAAAGGTTGGAGGGGATAATTGTTCCCATGAATGATTGGACAGGAACCTAATTATGAGTTCAAAGACTGCCAAGCAGCTTTACGGTGGATGTTAAGACCAAAAAAGAAAAAAAAAGTAAAACCTTTGGCCAGGAACTTGACAATTTTTTAGGAGTGACTCTTTCCAGAAATTTAAAAGTTTTCCTTCCTTCCTTCCCCCCTTCCCTCCATCCTTCCTTCCCTTTACAGTTGTGGGTCTCTCCTGCCATCCCACACTTTCTTCATGGGTGGCGCTGAGAGAGAGAAAAGGGCGGATTTGCCCAGGGAAAGTGCATAATTTTGGGTAAATCTTTTCTTTCTCCCGATCGAAAATGAAAATCAACTAATGCCTTTAGGCTGCAGCTGCCTCAGCCTCCCTGAGCAAGGCTCTTCCTGGACGGCTTGGGCAGAGCTGAAGCCAGCTCTCTACCTGTTGGCGAGACCCCTTGGAAAGCGCCCACCGGCCTCCGTGCCCCCCCTCTCATCCTCTGCTTCAGGGCCAGACAAGCAGAGGCAGACGCTCCAGGTGGGGGCGAACGAGCGCTCCTTGCCCTCCAGCCTCCCAGGGAGGGCTCTGGACTCTCCCGGCCAGGGGGGATCCCTTGGGCTCTGCTGGAGACAGACTGGAGCATCCCAGACAGTCATCGAAAGCCTCCCAAATCCTCTCCAAGGGACTCCTCCAAGAAAAGGGGATTTGCAATCCCAACACAAATCAAAGATACCCTGGATTATTTTTTCTGCACTGCTTTCTTGCTTTTTGGGGGGTGGGTGGCCATGGGATGGGCTGCCTACCCTTTGGGTCGGGGTCTCCCCAAGACTCTCAACCAAGGAAGTTGAGGGAGGAAGGCCTCCTCCTCCTCCTCCTTTTCCTTCCTTGCAACTCTGGCAGAGTCTTAAAGAGCCCAGCAGACCCTATTCCAGAACCCTCCCCTGGGAAGGGTGCAAGCCCCTCCTCCTTGCCCGCCCCCTCCCCACAGATGGCACCCCAAACCCACCATACGCTTGCCTTGCGTCCCCCAAGTGAGGCAATGCTCTGTGAAGTGTCGTATTGAAGCACATTCAGGTGTGCGGGGACGCGATTCCTGCAAGCCAATTATCCAATGCAAACTGTTAACAGAGTAGCCTTAAATGTCAGGCAGACTTAAACTGGGATATGTTGCTTTGTGTGCCTTTAATTGCTCTGTTCTCTGCCTTCCTCGCTGCTGTGGATCTTCCTTAATGCTCAGGACTTTTGGCAGATGGGGGTGGGCAAGGATAGGAAGCCCCCCCCCCGAGATGGTATCCAGCAGGTTCTGACTGGTCCTGTAGAACCGGTAGTGGAAATTTTGAGTAGTTCGTAGAACCGGCCAATCCCACCTCTGACTGGCCCCGTCAACCCCATCTCTTCTCTGCCTCCCATTGAATCCCAGCTGATCGACTGGGTCTCCTTTGGTTGCCCTGCTCAGGAGAACGGAGCTGGAAAGCAGGTTAGTGGGGTGGGGAGGGAATGGAGATTTTGCAGTATTCTTCCCCTGCCATGCCCACCAAGCCAGGCTCACCAAGCCGTGCCCACAGAACTGGTAGTAAAAAAGTTTGAATCCCCCCACTGCAAGTCCAAAGGACATTATATGGGCCTCAAGGTCTGCTTTTCTGAAGTGCTCTATTGGGGGAGAGGAGATATAAGACTGGGACTGCGCAGCGCTTAATCTCCGAGTGGTTCTTTGGAGCTTGAATGTAACAGCTTCCCACCGTGGTTTAAAGCAACTGTGTCTTTTTCTCAACATCCCCAGCAACACTGGGGAGTGGACTGGAAAGAATCTCCTGTTAATCTATAAGTAATATACGGCCATGTGGTTTAAACAGCCTGCTGTTTTTTTAAATACAACTTCCAATGCTAGGATATGTTTCTACTTACAATGAACATTCAGTGTGACAGAGGCACGTGATTGGCCAATCTTGTTGTGGGCCGCACAAAAATAGGTATCAGAATTCCTGGGTTGAATTGCCTCAAATCGCAGTTCCCGTCCAGCCTTGAAAATATCAGATGTGTTGCTTTTGTACCATTTATAACTACTGATGGGAGGGTTGCCAGTGGCTGAACATGTCAAAACCACATTGTCCTTTTCTCGGATGAGTGATTGTGGCTTTATAATGTTGACTTTTGGTGGATCTGAGGGATTGAAAACAAAATTGATTTCAGGTTTTTTTTTTAAAGCAGTTGTTTGGCAATTTCTTCCTCCTGAAGGGGCAACAGAATAAATCATTTGATGTGGGTAAGAAGATTATAACAAAACTGAGTATTGTAACTGTGCCTGTTTTTGTTGCGTTATATCTCTCTCTCTCTCTCTCTCTCTCTCTCTCACACACACACACACACACACACACACACACACACACAGAGATTTTATTTTGAGGTGGTCATTAAACAAACACCAAGGGTGTTAAGCAAAACCATTGTTTCGTATCAGCATTTTTTGCCAGAAACCAGGAAATTTGGTTTCTGGAAAAATAGCAATAGCAATAGCATTTATATATCATTTCACAACGCTTCACAGCCCTCTCTAAGCTGCTTGCAAAGTCAGCCTATTGACCCCAACAATCTGGATCCTCATTTTACCAACCTCAGAAGGATGGAAGTCTGAGTCAACCTTGAGCTGTTGAGAATCAAACTGCTGTGGGCACTGAAAAATTGGGTTTGGTTTATCCACAGATGGGCTTATGTACAAGTATACACGGTAATATTTTTAAAGTACCCATATATTCTGTATCTACTTACATTAAAGCCCATCCATGGATAAATTGATCCTCACATTTTTAATCAAAATACCATGAAAAATGGATAACTCATGGATTGTCCACAGCTAAAACCACTTGTGAAAATTAAACATACAAACATTGCTAGGGTCAACTTACTGTACCTGTAGGTGACATATTTTTCATGGTATTTTAATTAAAAATTCAAAGATTGGCTAATTGGCAGATGAGTGTGCATGATCTTCCTTTTGGAAAATGCAAATATCTTCAGAAGAACTGGACAGTGAAGAGGCCTTAAGAGAGAACTGGTGTTCAGCAGCACCAATTAATCAACTCACACTGGACGTCAATCATCAGGTTGTCAGAATCGACACTTCCAATCCCGTTATTCACTTCACATCTGTAACTTCCAGAATCTGTTCCTTTTAAACTATAAAACTCCCTTTTGGAGCTCCATCCTATAATTTTACCATTCTTATACCAGTGATAAGAAAACACAGCCGGGTAACTGTTCTTAACTATACATTCCAGAGTGAGATTGTTTCCCTCTCTGACTGTGCTTCCAGGTTCAGCATTCACTTTAACTCCTTTGGGAACATCTAAAACAAACAAGATTCAGAATTAAAATAAAACAACAGAAAAATACTTGAGGAAAAATGATGGGAACAATTAAGATCAAATGTTCTAGCATTCAAATTACAGTCCTCAGAATTATAGTTACCTCATAGAGACAACTCCGTTCAACCTCGTAGAAATTCCCAGAGCCAAGGATGAATCGGCATTAAAGTGTTTTTTAAAAATAATACTTTTTGCTCAGCAAAAATGCCTAACCTTGTTCCCCTTTTAGTCTGTAGAATGTTTTTAGCCTTGTGCCTAATTTGGAATATTGTCTCTAATAGTAGAATGAAATTATTATATGAAGCATCAAAATATCAAGCCATGCAGTTTAGGCTTCTCAGCAGGCATTAGTTTGGTATAAACAATATACTTATTTAGATATTGTATTAAAACCATTTTTCTAATTTCATACATCAAACTAGATCTAAACATACATTTTATCATCAGAGCAAGTCTCTTTCCGGCCCAAACTATAACTAGCTGACATAAAAATCAAACAAACTAGCTTGTTTGTTTTCTGAATGCAGTTCCTAGATCAGGGCTGTCAAACCCATGGCCCACGGGCTGGATGCGTCATGTACTGGCCATACCCACGCCCGGTTTAGTGAGGGGGAAAAAAGTTGCAATACCTCACGTAATCCTGCCAGGACACCATGAGTTTGACACCCCTGTCCTAGATTGTTACATAATTGGTTGTGATGTGTGTGTACACAGCCATGGAATCTGTAACCCTTTCCCTGAAATTTCTAGAAAACAGAGACAGAAATTTTTGAAGGTCATGATTGCTAAAGGTCTTTATTTTACACATAGAGATTCTTCTGTGTACCAAAGCAAACAACTTGAATTGTCCACCCTTCATTATTCATATTAGACAAAGTATTCTTTCCGTATGTCACCTTTGCCATGGATGTCCTTAAAAATAGACAAATCTTTGATCAACCCCATTGTGTCCACCATCTTGCCAATTTGGTCATATCCTAGGTATACCCTTGAACCCTGCATCAGCTTTTATCCCATTATACACTCACATTTTACCATCAGATTTGCAAATGGTTTCTTTATTTCTCTCCCATTATGGGTTTTTAGCAAGCATGTCAATTGTTTCTCATGGTCCTTCCAAGTGGCAGTGAAAGACTGTTCAGTCTGTACTGTCTGGATTTCAGTGGTACTTTTTGAGGGAAACACAAGATGATCTTCTAATCCTTGGATAGACAATTTTATGGGCTCATCATAACAATGATAAGGTATTGAACATGCCACTGTATACATGTTGTTTTCTTTCATTTCTGGGGACACTGTTTTTATCACTTCTGAAGGGGTTTCTGCAATCAGATAATTGAAGAAAGAAAACATTTTACACAGATGTTGAACAAAGTTGAATTGCTTTTTAAAGAGATAATTTATTAATTTAGAAATCTACCATGTTCAAGCCAGTATATTTATCCCTCCCACAATATCACATTAAAAATTATAATTCAGTAACCATATCTAAAGAGATTTTGGATTTTGAGCACCTCTTGATTGGAAAGATGGGTGGACAATAAACCAAAATATTATAACTGTGCATCAGTCAAGTGGTCATGGTAAGGCAGAAGATAGCTTTTGGACAATCTTTCATCTTCACTTGAGAAAATATGACCAATCTGCTGAGCACATCCTTCTGCTGAATTAGGAGAACAGAGTATGTGAAGTATCCATAGATGGAAAACACTATTTTCTTGTTGCATACTTTGAATTAACAACCTGAAATCGTTTATAGACCGGAAGTTGCAAGTCCAAAGTTTACTGGTGATATTTTGAAAAGACAAGTTTTAGTATCAATAAAGATAGGGAGAAAGAGGGGAAGAGATAATTTTCTCAGAAGTACCTACCATGAACAATAATTTCTAGGTTTTCGAACCATTTCTCTGGAGTTTGCAACTTTCCAGGCATCCAATAAAGTCTGATCCCATAAGTGCCGTTATCACTTAGGTGGAGCTGGGAAATTTTCAAACTGCAGTTTTTGCTTCCCAAATCACCCACAAATTTCACTCGATTACTAAACTCAGAACTGACTTCAGTTGCTATCTGGGTGCTGTTATATAAGAGCACTCCACTGTAATCATTTAGGGTATCATCAAATGAAGGTTGAAAATACCAAACAAAGGACACATGGTTGATAGGTCGACTGTTATACTCCTCTTGGATGTTGCATGAAATGACCACACAAGATCCCTCCCAAACATTTAGGAGTTGGGGTGTCACAGATAATGGTTTACCTAAAGAACCTGAAAAGAGAATCAAATAATGATGTTTGATTAAGATCCATCTCCTTACCTCTCAAAACAAAATGCACTGAGAAAGCAACAAGTCAGCAGTGTTTTCTTATTTCTGTGGTGAAAACCCTCCATCCCATCCCAGATTTTACTCACGGTTTGGAAGTGGAAAAAAAGTGACACTATCATAAAGAAATGCAATGATCGAGCCATAGCTTGGTTCCTCCAAGGAGGTTTTTCCATTTCCATTCTAGTCACTGCTCCTTCATCACAAAGTTAAAAAGAATTTCCAAGAAGCTGTTGATAGGCTCAGAGGGAGTTGCATTACAAAGAAAAAAATGCAATAATCCCAAAGCTCACCAATTTAGAAGAAAGAGTAGAGCAGAGTAGAATAGAAATTTTAGAATAGAATAGAATAGGATGGGTTGGGATGGGATGGATAGGATAGGATAGGATAGGATAGGATAGGATAGGATAGGATAGGATCCAAGTGTGATTGGGCACACAAAGAATTTGTCTCCCGTGCATGAGGTCTCAGTGTACACACAAACAATGAAGTGATACATCATAGATCATAAAATTATAAGATACAACATATCATAAATCATAAGATACAACAATTGACAAATCATAAGATACCAATAGGAGAAGATAGTAGGAAAGATGAGTGGCATGAAAGACAAGAAGATGACAAGGATAATCACAATACAGCCTACTACATGAGTAAATATCCTTGGGCAGAAGACAATGCTGCTTGAAAGAAAACCGCTTGGAGGGGGCTGTAAAGTATTGTAAAGCAGTATATAAGTCTAAGTGCTATTGCTATTGCTATTGCTATGAATAAACTCTTGGACTTCCTTCAATTATCTCCCTCAGACCCAGATTACATAATATTATTTTTTGTTTGATTTGGGGTTGTTCTTATTTATTTCACTTTTACTATTTTAGTGGGTTTACTTGCCATCACCACCCCTCTTATAAAGGAAGATCCAACCTCACCTTAACATTTGTCATGTAATATAACAACAAGCACATTTTGTGGTTGTTTTGACACTTATGCAATCTTGAAACCATTTGTGTGGGAGATTTTCAAGGGAAGCTACTGTTTGAAAAAAGCATGTGATATATCAATAACATTCTCAAACAAATTGTTTTTGACTCCGCCCTTAGAAAGATTTTGAAAATTATTAAATTTCTTGTCATGGTCCAGAAGTTACTTTAACTTCATGTCTGATTATTTCGATAGCAAAAGAAAAAAAAAATCTCAACAAACTAAAATTCTATAATTAAATGATGAAAAATATCACGAATATCCCTATGGAACAAATTGAATTTATTTTTTCCTGCCCACAAAGCATGTGAATGCAGCAGGTTAAGTCCAGAAAGTTAAATCTACACCAACTTTCCTAGTTATAGAAGAGGCTGAATTTAAAAGAAGGACCAGGGGTGACAGAGGAGCAGTCTTGAGGGGCTGCCACAAACAAGAGGGAGTCAAGCTCTTCTCCAAAGCACCTGAGGGCAGGACAAGAAGCAATGGATGGAAACTCATCAAGGAGAGCCGCAACCCAGTACTAAGGAGACGTTTCCTGACAGCCAGAACCATTAATCAGTGGAACTGCTTGCCTTCGGAAGTTATGAATGTTCCAATACTGGAAGATTCTAAAGAAACTGGACAGCCATTTGTCTAAATTGGTATAGGGTTTCCTGCTTGAGCAAGGGGGTAGGACTAGAAGACCTTCAAAGGTCCCTCCCAACTCTGCTATTCTGTTCTGTTCTTTTAAAAAAAACTCATAGTAACAAAATCTTTTGCAAAGAATATCTTACAGTGAACTCATAAAGCAGAACTGGAAAATGCAACCGGTAAATATACTGAATGTTATATCACAAGATAAGACGTGATAGCTTTATTTTTATCCATCCATTCGGACATTTGGCATTCTGAATCTTGAATGATCCCTGTTATTATATCCCTCGAGCCCTAAGGGCAAAGCAATCTATTTTTTGCAGCCTTCACCAAACAACTCTCTGCTGTTACGATCTAACGTAGCTCAAATTCCCTTTTCTCCCTTGACAGAACATACTAAACACACACACACACACACACACACACACGTTATACACACATTTACAACAGTTACCTGGAATGAACAGCATCCATAAGAAGCACCTCATTGTCAGTTTAAGCCTAGGGAAAGAGAGCAGAATACAAATTGTGGGTACCACTAACTGATACGAACGTTCATTAATAAAGTTGGCAACACCGGATTATAAAGGGGAAAAAAAAGGGGTGTTTATGAAAATATGCTAATTAAGAATGGTTTTTCACTCTGTGAGTGATTCTGTTGCAGTTTAGTTTCCAATTTCGTAGCTGTTTCTTTCTTGGAGCTGCGGTTTTCTAGCAATCCCATCCATTAAAAGCCGAGGTTATGTTTGTGTTTATCAGGCTGATTTTTTTTTCATGCTACTAAAGTTAGAAAATAAAACAGGCAAGCCCATTCACACATCATTACTTGTCTTAAAGATCATACTGGATCTTGGAAGGTTGAGGTTCTGGAAGGGGAGCTGCTTCTGAAGAACCAGCTCCTCGCTGTACTCCTTCCTCTGTGACCCTCAAATAGCTTGTGTCTCCAAGCTCAGCACATCTGTCACTCTGACTTCCTTCTTGACACCCTCGAGTGACACAAGATCTGAGCGTATCCGCTAAGGTCAAGCTTGGGTTCATCTTAGTAGCTCCAGCGGTTGAAGAGCGTTTACTCCTCCTGTTTAGTGGTGGCCAGAAATTTAAAAGATGAGCTGGGCACCAGGGAACAGGATTCTTCATTGAGTGAACCTGAAGAGAGAGATTGGGACAGCTAAGGATTATCTGGCTGCCCCATGAAATGATGAGTTCTCCTTTGAGAACTCAAAGGAGAGGTCTTCAAAGAGAAGATGGAAGGCTATCCCTCGGAGATGTTTGACCAGTGACAGAGTGCTAGTTTCAGTGACCTTCAAATGACCCTCAGTTTTAGGATTCTATAACATTTACAAAAAATTCAATTGCTTCAACACAGTATCTTAGGGGCTGCCACAAAGAAGAGGGAGTCAAGCTATTCTCCAAAGCACCTGAGAGCAGGACAAGAAGCAACGGGAGGAATATTTATCAAGGAGAGAACAACCTAGAACTAAGGAGGAATTTCCTGACAGTGAGAACAATTAATCACTACCCTAACAGGAACAACTTGCCTCCAGAAGTTGCAAATGCTCCAACACTGGGAGTTTTTTAAAAGATGTTGGATAACCATTTGTCTGAAGTGGTGTAGGGCTTCCTGCCTAAGCAGGGGGTTGGTCTAGAAGATCTCCAAGGTCCCTTCCAACTCTGTTATTCTATTCTACTCAATAATAATCTATCTACAAATGATGTTCAGAAAGACTTCTTCTTTCCATACAGATATGCAAACGATCTGTTAGATTTAGCAGGTTCATTCAGTGAATAAAAGAGAAGCTTCAGGGGGGTGAAAATAGTTTTCTTTCATTTAATTTCACCCACTTCCCATATCTATTTTAGACAAGAAAATACCAGAAAACCTGAAGCTGCAAAATGGTGCAATTCAAAAATTCTGAAGTGATGCTTGATAATTTGAATTAAGTGCATGATTTTAATATCTCTTCAGAAAAGTATTGTTTGGCAACTGCAATTTAACAATGAACGTTTTCTGGATTGGGTTGGATTTTCAAATAGTTTAACCTGTTTGTGACAAACAGTGACCAAGCTGGGGAAAGGCTATGATTAAATCCAGGTTCCCCCAAACGTTCACTATTAACCCCCATTATAATCTGGTTGTAATTATATTATAATTACAACCAGATTATAATTATCTATTGAAATGAAGTTTGGAAATCATTTCTGTATTTCTTAACTTTCATTTTCTTTTTCTTGCACATTTTTGTTGTTCTTTTCTTTTTTCTTCTTTCAGTTCCTCTTATTATTATGGTTCGTCATATAGTCAGCTAGGTGTTTAGACTGGATATAACATTTTTATCCACTATCAAACCCTTTCCAAGGATCTGGGATAGGAAGATATTATACTATTATTTTCTCTGTAAAGTTTCACACCAACTCCTAGTCCTGAAGTGGCTATTGGTGAGACAGCATTATTCAGGGTTGCATAGCAATAGCACTTAGACTTATATACTGCTTCATAGTGCTATCAGCCCTCTCTAAGCAGTTTTACAGAGTCAGCATATTGCCCCCAACCAGTGGTGGGATTCAAAAAAATTTACTATCGGTTCTGTGGGTCTGGCTTGGTGGGTGTGATGTGGGTTGGTGGGCATGGCTTGGTGGATGTGGTAGTAAAATCTCCATTCCCATCCCACTCCAGGGGAAGGATACTGCAAAATCCCCATTCCCTCCCCACCCCACTAACCTGCTTTCCAGCTCTGTTCTCCTGTGTAGGGCAACAAAAGAAGACCCAGTCGATCAGGTGGGACTCAGGAGGCAGAGAAGAGATGGGGGCGGGGCCAGTCAGAGATGGTATTTGCCAGTCCTCTGAACTACTCAAAATTTCCTCTTCTGGTTCTCCAGAACTGGTCAGAACCTGCTGAATACCACCTCTGCCCCCAACAATCTGGGTCCTCATTTTACCAACCTCAGAAGGATGGAAGGCTGAGTCAACCCTGAGCTGGTGAGAATCAAACTGCTGAATTGCTGAATTACTGGTGAGCAGCAGAAGTAGCCTGCAATACTGCACTCTAACCATTGTGGCTCTATGGTCTGACATCAATGAGATCAGCTTTCAATTATATTGATTAATTTTGTTGTTGTTATTGTTGTTATTTGCAATACTATTCAAGTAGTATTTACTAAATTATTTCAGTAAATAGCTCAACCCTAAAGCTGACCTGAGCAAAGTCATTTTGAAGCTTCAGTGTTGCCATATTGGAGCTGAAGGATAGAGAGCAGGGAATGAAAATAGTGGAGGTTTGTAGCCAAAACAAAAGACTTTCCCCTGGGAACCAAGGACATTCCCATAGGGGGCACAGAGAGAGGAGGAGTGAAGTTACCAGACAACCGGACAGAGCCCTGATTGGACCATGTGACTGTTTAGATTGCAAATAGGCAACCTTTTGTATTTAAAAAAATTACCCTTTCTGGTTCTTATTAGTTTTTAGCAATATAAGGAGCACAACAACACTGATTTTAAGAATGTCCTTTTTTATTTTAGAAAAAACTATAGTCTTTCTTTAAAAACATGTTCAAGTAACAGTTAAAATGAACACAGAAAGTAAAGTAAAATAAATCCAAATTCACGAGAAAATAGAACGAATTCTTTTTCTTTCCCTCTCTTCTCCATTTCACTTCCTCCAAGTCTTCCAGTGGGGCCCATTCATCCTCCATGTCAGAGTCTTTATCTTCTGTTCCTCAAAGGTTAATGCTTTGAAGCTTCAAGTACAGTATAATGGAAGGAAAGAAGTAAATACTATTTTGTGAGCCATTAAGATAGTGACAGATAGATTTTACAATCTCAAAGAGCAACAGATTACCAGTTACTACTACAATGAAAGAGAAGCATTGGAAAAAGACATCCATTAAATAAGGCTTGGTAGCTAGCTACTCCCAGAGACCAGAGTATCAGTCGCACCCTAAAATGGCACTTATACCTAGAGGCATTTTTGGGGCAACCCCAGAAAAGGGTCTAGATTATGAGAATGCATATTTTAGGGGGAAATTAAGAGGAAATTGCATATTTTAAGAGGAAACACATGCAAACTTATTGCAATTGTTCACTTTTTGCAGAAGAAAAATACAAAAGGTATGTTTTAAAGAGGGATGGAACAGAAATTAATGACTGACGATCTCAACCCTAGCAACTAGATGTATGAACAATGATTACTCATGCAGTGTAAAAGCTGGGGAGCGTGATCTGCCAACATTGTTTTCAGCTTCACAGTGATAGATGCCTGAATGGCTGGGATTTGTTTTTACGAAGACCAGCTTATGGCCTGTACTATGCAGCAGTTCTTCATTTTTATACCAGCTGAAAGTCAGATCCATGTGCTATGCTATTTCTACTTCACATTTCAGATAAACCAAGGCAGGTTCATGGATGCTCCCTTCTGGCTTTTTATTATTATTATTATTATTTTATTATTATTATTTTTATTTATATGCCGCCCTTCTCCAAAGACTCAGGGCGGCTTACAATGTGTTAAGCAATAG
>JANHFN010002843.1:49942-61918 GCA_032468175.1 Toxicocalamus goodenoughensis | reverse complement strand
CACAAACTGCGATCGATCGGAGAGAAAGGAGGTAAACCACCTTAAAACCGTACCTCCTACTCCCAATCCCTCCAAACATTTTAATTCTTAAAAAACAAACAAAGCAACCAAGATCTCTTCTATTTCTCCCAAGAAGTCTTCTAGTCTATATAAGTATGTATATGGTGTGTACACACACACATATGCACACATGCATATGTGCTTGTGTGTGTGATTATGCTTGTATGTCAGATACGGAAAGGTCATCCTATGATATACGCAAAGGTCCATGACCTTAAAAATGACCGTAGTCAGTGAATATAAGTTAGCAATTTTAGGCTGCAGTGCTATACTGCGCCTGGTTCCATGGGACTATATCAGATTGACTCAATTCATTGTAATTTTTGAATAGTTATATTGTATATATGGGAAATTATACTGTTGCAAAAAGTGATAGCCAGGCTCTATTTCTCTGGTGACTTCACCGCTGTTGGATTAGTCTAACATTTGGACTGCAGATGAATACCAATCTCCTTAGGGCACATAAGGCTGCCTCACCTAATAGGGCTCCTGGGGACAACTCCCCCTAAACAAAACTATTTATATGGTTTTTCAAAAATCCAAGAACCTGCTAAAAATAAGCTTTTAGTTAATATCCCTCCTCTAGCACACTAGGGAGAACTAAAGATAGCAGCCGCTATCTACTTTAATTGCACTGAATTAAGGCCAAAGCTCTGTTGCATTACACCTGGAATTCAAATGCACCCCACTATTTCTAATCACCATCTTATCCGTGATGCCTTCATGCCTCAGCATGGTTAAAGAATAGTATTGGATCAAGAGGCACAAATCCTGCCTGAACTATACCGGAATGCTATGCTTTTTTGTTGTCAACACTGGAGAGGTCAAAGCCAGAAATAGTTCCAACTGAGCTATTTCAACGGCAGCATCCACGTCTGTGTACTGAAACGTGGCATGGGTGAGAACATCTGCAATGCAAGAGAGATGTGCAGATTGTGAATGAAGCTGCAAACAGATCTTCCAGCCACATGGAGTTTTGATACTTAACAAGACAATGGCAGAGTTGGTTGGCCTCATAAGGTACCTTCCACAAGGTGTGGAAATGCTTCTTTTGTAAGGAATACATCTTTCATAAGGAACACATATCCTGCACATGCTTTGGGGGTCTAATTCCTTTCCAAAGTTACCAATGTTTGGCACATCCTCAGTTCAGTTCTTGGCTAAAAGACCAATGAAGATCTCTATCTAAGACTCAACCAATCAGTGTGAAGTATAAATGTATAAATGCCTGAATTAGAATGTAGAATAACAGAGTTGAAAGGGACCTTGGAGGTCTTCTAGTCCAACTTGCTTGAGTAGGAGACCCTATAGTACTATTTCAGATGAGTGGCTGTCCAGCCTCTTTTGGAAAGCATCCACAATCTCTAAAGGCAAGACATTCTACTGATTGATTGTTCGCACCATTAGGAACTTTCTCATTAGTTCTAGGTTGCTTCTATCCTTGATTAGTCTCCGTCATTGTTTCCTGTCTTGCTTTCTGGTGCTTTGGAAAATAGGTTGACCCCTGATTAGTAGGTCACAATCAAAGATGAATATATGCATACTCCACTGATGGATATTTATCTAAGACAAGGGCCCCCTACTTATATTTAGAAATAGGATATTCCAATAAACCAAGAGGTTTGGACAGTCAGCCTGGTCAGCACCTATAAGTAAGGCTAAGCCTTGACAATAA
This sequence comes from Toxicocalamus goodenoughensis, assembly GCA_032468175.1. Taxonomy (NCBI): domain Eukaryota; kingdom Metazoa; phylum Chordata; class Lepidosauria; order Squamata; family Elapidae; genus Toxicocalamus; species Toxicocalamus goodenoughensis. Next base: position 60,183 of record JANHFN010002843.1, on the reverse strand, counting down.
TAGGTTCAACACAGAGGGGCAATTCAGAAAGGTTTTCTGTATTAGGTACCTTTTCAAGATGAATGAGGAAATGCATAAACTTCAAGAAACAATAATTGCCACAATAATTGCACAATAATCCTGTAACAGATTATTTTTATCTGTGTATTGCAGATAGAATGAGAGAATGCTGACTGGACTTAGGTCACCTGGTGAATTAATAGAAAGAGCAAGTTTAAAGTAGGAACTTCCTCATTCATAACTCAGGATCACTTCCAATAAATATTCCTAAATGGTTTGTACTGAATGTTGTAGGTGACAAGCACTATTATTGGAATGCACTTCTCTATGGAACATGTTATTTTTCCTTAACAGACAAGCCACTACCACTATATAAACGTAGATGTGAAAATGGGAGTGAATGTTTCAAATGTTTAACAAATATCTGAATTTATACATTGTCTGATTGTTTTGCAGTGTGATATACATGCCAAGTGTCATTACTAATACACATTATATGTATATAGTTGAAAGTCCAGTGTTTCACATTATTTTCCATTATAACATAGAAATAATCAACAGATATACAGAAATGTGCTTCAGAAAATGTAGCTTTTGTTGCTGCATTGCAATTGCAATTCACAGAAGTCAATGTACATTTGAGAAGTCAAAAGATACTCTGTAATTTAGAAATAATGTGAAGTTCTTTGAACTGCTTTTGACCTTCCTGTAAGTCTTCTGGCCTCTGTTCCAAGTTGCCAGGAAGGTGACAAATGGGGAGAGTATCTGCAGTACTGGGAAAACATCAGCGGGATTATGGTAGCCCCTCTTGAAAGCGGGTTGAAAAAGGAGAGGTTGGTTAAGGAGATGAAGGTGGTTTTTAAAGAGGATTTCCATGAGAAGGAAATTTATATCTCTGATCTGAATAAGCCACTTTACCCAGATGGTGTGCTTGGAGACTTCAGAGCCCAATTTCATCACAAATCCCCCTGGATTAACCATAAGGCTCTGATACATGTATAACGATAAGAAGAAGAGATAAAAACAAACAGAAACATGTCTGGAGTAAATGTACAGCTGCATCATCATGCCACAATCAAAGATGAATGCACACAGGCTCAAACCTTTAGATATTTAATCTAGCTCACATTTAATTAGTCATCTTGCTGGGATTACCCAGAAAAAAATCTGACTTAGACTATCCTCATGTCCAAGAATGTGGGGCTCTCCTTTTCTCTAGATAAGTTCCTTCTCAATAAATTTGTCATGCCCCTGATGGAGACTGACTCTGAGGCAGAGGAGGAACAGCTGACAGGGAGTGGAAGTGTGGCTCCAGAGGTTGTGGAGGAGGCTGGGGAAGGGCAGAGGCCGGCTGGGCAGTCAAGGGAGGATCCTTGGGCACGCAGGGAGGAGAGGATAAGGGACATGGTCTACTCGGGAGGAGAGGGCCTTGATCCTCTTTATGGGCTGCAGCTGTGACAACTGAATAAGAGGACGGACATGCGTACGGACTAGTGCTGGAAACAAAGACTGGAAATATCTCTAGTTTATAGTTCCTCTCTGACTTTGCCGTTCTCCTTCCCAGTGTGTGTTATCTGTGGACGTCCTCCAGCCCTTATTGTGCCTGGTTTGTGTGGCTTTTTCCCTTCTTCTTGTAACTGTGTGGGAGTTTTTTTGGCTTCCGCCAAGAATATTCGGAGCTTGGAAGCAAGGTGAAGGAATAAAAGGGGCTTCCCCTGTGTTCTGTGACTGTGTTTGTTTTGTATCCTGCCCTGGGTCACCACAGCAAATACAGCTTCCCCCTTGTCAAGTTCACAAGTTTTGGATTCCGTGATCGTGCGAATGAGGCAACGGTTTTCACAGTGCGAGAAGCGGTTGTGAGTCATTTTTTCCTCCCCCAGGGGTCATCGTAACTTTGAACGGTCTCTATAAACAAAATGGCTGAAAGAGTACTTGCAGTCACAATAACGCCGATACCTGCTGAATCACCAGTTCTGCCATTTCCAGTTTCTTGTGCAAATCTTCCACATCCAGTTTCATGGCTGAATTTTCAGAGATCAGGTTGCGCAGTTTCTCGGACAATTCCGAAGTCTGCTGTTTGAGTTCTTCCTTGGTTTTACTAGGGAGAGACGGCAGCCCAAGAGAGCAAAATGAAACCTGCCTTCATTACTATCAATCATCCTCTTCTTTTAATGACCCCAGGCAGGGTAGAGTCTGGGCAATTGAATGGAGCTGAGTGCTTACTGGCCGGATGCCCTTCCTGTCGCCATGCGGAGTTTTTCTCCCCCCCCCCCCCAGCAGATATATTTTAATTGTGCCCAGAGAGAAACATCAGCCTCTACATAGGATTGAACTCACAGGAGCTCCTCCTCTAGGTCACTGCGCCATTCCATCATTTCTATCAATACCGCAAACAATCGCACTAAAGCAAAAAATGACAGATCTCACCTCTAAACACTAAAGCAAAGAAAGACGAATCTTACCCCTGCTTATACATTTCCAGTTTGAGGTTATCTCGTTCCTTTGCTAGCTCTTTGTTGTGCTGCGGGCAAAGAAGGAAAAGCCATCAAAACAGGCAATTTTTTTTTAAAAAAAAAGAGAGAGAAAGAGAAAAATATTTCAAATGTCTCTAAATAAGAAAGTTTGCAAAAGTTTGCGGTATTCTCACTCCTGTGATGGGCACTTAACGGCCAAAATTATGGATTCTATATAAATTCTCCGGCATCTGTTGTTGTTAGATAAAATAATTCAGATTGGCTAGCTGGTCCAATTCCCTTTACTGCTTTGAAAAAAAATTAAAAGTATGGATTTGGTGGTGGTGGTGGTGGATTAAAAACAAGACCCCATAAACTGCTATGCAGAATTCGACAGCAAGTTAGCCCGTTGACTTCTGCCAAAGCAAAATTCAGCTAGGAAAAACTGAATATTCACCCGTATTCATCCCCCATGGAAATGTTTTGCCTTGTATAGCCAGAGCAACTAAGATGCTAACAGCTCTATCTGCATTAAATGCCCCTTTCCTTGTCCTTAAAGAATCAAACAAGGGTCTTAGCTGGAGAAGGAAGTTTTTGTTTACTAAGATCTCTTGATTGGGGTATTGTTTACTATTTGACTGCTAGTCTGAAATTAACCTTGGAGTAAATCTATCCTGATCTGGGTGCTGATTGACAAAGACAAGGCAAAGTGTGTGTGATCCACGGAGCTTTTTTTTTAAAAAAACAATCCTTTATGTTCAGACACAGCTCTCAAACACGACAAACCCTCTGTAGTTAACGAAATGTTTCCTTTACTAGGGGTGCCAGCGGCCCCGGTAAAAAGCCTCTCTCTTACTCACAGCAGGCTAACAAGTCTGTCCAGCAGGGAGATGAATAGTTGGTCTGCCACATCTATTCATCTCTGCCCCCCTGCCTTTTAACCCCTAGCTTGGATGGGGCCTCGCTAGTTGCGGTTGCTCTTCCTTCCCAAGGACCGGCCCATAGATTGCCACTGCTCTCCTCTCCTCAGTCTTCTGCGGATCCGTGACTCAGGCACTGGACCCAGCTTTTCCTCCTCTTCCTCATCAGCCACCTCCAGACCTGGGGGCTGTTGACTCGCCATCTGAGGACTGATTGACAGCCCAGGCTCTGCCTCTATTTCTATCTCTGACAGCTCCATTCTCTCTTCCCCTTTGGAGCTCTCAGGTTGCCCTAATACGGATCATGACTCCCATACCTCCTCCTCCTCTTCCTCATCTGATTCGGCTGCCAGAGGGGCCAACAGACCACAATAGCTTATTTCTACTTGCTTTGCAAGCATTTGTGGCAGGGAACTAGGCCTTACTTCACCAAAAAGGAAGCCACGGTGTCAAAGAAGACGAGGAGAGAAGAGGGGAATGCCCTATGCTTACTTTCTCTGTCTGCTTCTGCTGATTGGACAGGGAGGAGAGGGTATATTCTACTTCTGAGACCCTCTTTCGGGATGAGTGCAGCCGGGCGGCCAGGTCCTCAGCTTCCCCTGTCCCAGGAAAAAAACCAAAAACAAGATTAGGGCTGCTGGCATCCAAGCGCACGTGAACCCCATAATGCCAACCGGATGCTTGGTAGCTACCGCCGGGCTGCTAAAAAAAGCAGAAGTGGGCCCGATTTGATGCCAACTAACCCCAGGATCAAAAAGGAAAACAAACGCAGCTGGGATACATTTAAATTCAAGTCTGTCGGACTGGATTTCTTTGAAGATGGGACAAAGGGATCCCAGGCAGTGGGAAAAAAAAAAAGAACGCCGGGTCTCTGATGCCACCAGGTGATTAATTAAGGAAGGCGGCCAGGAGAGGAGCACTCACCTGTTTTCTGTCGGGCGGCCTGCTGTGTGTGGCTGAGAGCCGTCTGTAATTCGGATTTCTCAGAGACCAGGATGCCAATGGTCTGGATGTGGACCTTTAAAGGAAGCCCGGGAGAGCGGGATGAGCTAAGGAACATTGAGAGAGCCAGCAGGTGACAGAACACAGCTGCCCACAGAACCAGGAGCTTCCTCCCGGGGGTTGGAGAAGGCCGCCAGGACAGGGATGGGAGGGTGATATGGCATCTACCTGTAATTGTTCTCGTAGGGTAGCTTGCTCCTTCGCAAACCTCTGCTCAAAGCTCTTCTTCTCCTGTGGAAACACGATTTATTTAGGCTTCAGCCAAACCGGCGGTCAATTTAGCGTGCTGTTGTCCTGTCTTTAGCGCCATGTTTCTCAACCGTGGCCGTTTCATTTCAAACCTTGGCAGTTTGAAGACAGAGGGAGATGGAAGTCCTCCCATTTTCAAACTGCCACGGTTGAGAAACACTGCTTTGTTATATCCAGATATTGCTAGAACTGCTTTGGCTCAGACACAGCCTTTCAAAGCTTTCTACAGTCTTTCCACAAACAACTTTTCAGAAATGCTGGTGAAGCAGCTGAGAAACTATCCTTGGAAAGTGGCCTCTGTTCCATTGTATTTTTACTACTAAGCTGGCATTCAGTTTTATTGGGAGGACTCAAGTTATTGCTATGCTGACCCATATCATCATCTTCTTTTAACAACCCCAATAATCCCTTACCAAGTAGAGTTTGGGCAACTAAATGGAGCTGAGTGTTTACTGGCTGGATGCCCTTCCTGTTGCCAATGCGGAGTTTTTGTTCAGCAGATATATTCTCATTGTCCTCAGAGAGAGGAATATCTGTCTCTACCTAGGATCGAACTCACAGCCTCCTGATTGCGAGGTGAGAGCTTGCACCTCTAGGCCACCGCGCCACTTCCATGCTAATCCATATCTGGCCTGGAAATGCATGCTAACATTGTGCTAATTAAAAATTTAAAAAAAAACCAACCCTAAATGAAAAATCACAAGGTTTTCAAAAGAGAAAACCCCTCAGCTGATCAGACTAACCAGTCGATGTTCGAAAGAAATGCAGAATTATCTGCATCTGGAAGGACAGGAAGAAGCTGATACAGCTGCAAACAGCAGCTTTTACATTGAGAAAATGAATGCAAACAACAGGATGACTGTGAGTTGATGGTAAGCCACACAACTGTGAGGAATTGAAGAACCAAAAGAAAGTGTGTTTTGTTCTGCACGCCTCAAAGACCTGTTCAGATTGAGAACTGGGGGGGGAACCAATCCGTATAAATTAGGTTGTAATTTTTACACCTCTACCCTTGGAGGGTAAATGCAATTTCACTGTTCACAGGATTAGAGGGTCTTCAAATTAACTAGAGGTAAGGCAGCTGAAACCCTCCCAATAATGTTTAGAAGGCAGGGGGCAGGGGGAAGCAAAATAAAACTTTTTTTTTTTTTGGTATCTCTGGAATATATCTTTCTCCATTACCTTCTCCAACTCATTCACAACTTCTTGGTTCTGCTGTTTCTGCACAAGGAACAAAATAGAGACAAACAAGGATCACTTCTGAAGCTAGGCAATGCCGGTTAAGGCTTTTGTGGGGAGCAACACAGCTCGGGTGTCGAAATCAGGACCAGCAGAAGCACCGCAACTTGGGTCTCCCCAACCCCTGCCGTGTTGTAACGGAAGTGCTTTCGGGGGTACAGGGGCCCTCCACTTACAACCATTCGTTTAGTGACCAGCACAAAAGCACTGAAAAGACGTGACTTTGGGACTTCCACCTACAGGCAGCGTATGACACATGACCCAGCAGAGGGGGAGAGGGGGTGGAATGAGAAGTCAAAGGGAAAAAAATGAGGGGTGGGGGGAAATAAAAAACAGGGCATGCGAACAAGCTGGGGAGAGCGACATGACAAGGAGGAAGGTTTCAAACACAGCAAGGCCCCTTTTGCTCCCCGAAAACAGCCCTTAGTTGCACGGAAGGAGGCAAGCAGGAAGAGAAGCTGCAACAAGCCATGATGAGCCACATGGGCTTCCACACGGTGCCACAAGAGAAGGACAGGCAGCCGGCTCATCTTACATTGGGGCCTAGAAAGATCTGCTCTTGCTGAAAGAGTCGACACTGAACAAATGAGGGGAAGCCGGGACTTGTTATCTTGGGGTGATTCATGGGTTTCAGGATCTGAACCTGTTTCCACTCTCCCCGATTGGATGGGATGAATTGACTTTATGCCTATAGGCCCTAGGGTGGCATGGTGGCTCAGCGGTTAAGATGCTGGGTTTTCGGCTGGAAAACTAGCAGTCCATGTTTGAGACCCGAGTGCCATGCGACGGGGTGAGTTCCCGTCCTCGGCTCAGTTCCTCCCAAACTAGCAGTTCAAAAGCAGGCCAATGCAAGTAGATAAATAGGTACCACTTGGGTGGGAAGGTAACAGCACTGTGTGACATCATGCTGGCCACGTGACCGCAGAAATGTCTTTGGACAGCACTGGCTCGATGGCCTTGAAATGGAGATGAGCACCAGCCCCTCGGGTCGGTGATGACTAGAGGATTAAAATCTGCAAGGATTCCTTTGATCTTTTTACCTACAACTTCTCCCTCTCCCCAAAAGCACCTTGTGGGTGTAACTCTGTGGTTTCTTAAGTTACTTGGCTGCTTCTATTCAACCCATCCTTCCTGATTTTGTGGCAAATCTCTGCCTGTTCTCCCAGCTGGTCCTTTCTGACAGCTCTGCTACTAAAGGGTTGAAGAGCTCACTTCCGTGGATGGTGAAACTCTTAGTAGTAGTAACCTGTCAGAGATTAAGGTTGGAATCAACTTGATCTCCAACCGGGGGTGGGGGCTGAAGAATTGCTTGCTGACCTCCATGTCAAATTAGGCCCGGTAGGACCTAAGGTGGAGATACTCAGTCAGCAATTAGCCGATGAACTTTTCACACACAGGCCAGGCGTGGAAACATAACCCTGAACAAAGTTTTAATTGGGATTCCTGAATTCCAAACAGGACAGTGACTGTTGGAGGATGCCAATTAATTGATTCATAGTAATGCACACAGCACACCTTGTCTTGTGTCACAGTGAAAGGATGGAGGACCTTACAGGAGCCCAGAGAGCAGAGAAGAGTAGCCAGCCAAAGCCAAATCGGTCGATCTAGTTAGGTTCCTTACCAATTCCTCTATCTCTGCATTGAGTTGCTTGTTTGTTAAATTGCTGGAGTCAAAAGCTAGTGCCAGCTCCTGGTAACGAGTCTGATGGGGCACATGCAGACAGCCAGAGGTGGAAGAGGAGGAGGGGAAGAAAAGGAGAGAGAGAGAAAAGGCAAAACACTTTTTTTTAAAAAAAAAGAGGGAAAAATTCAGTAGTTTTCTGCAACCTCTCAACAAATGAACCCCAAACCCACCTTCCTCTGAAACACATACTGCCCCCTAAAAACGTCACTCCCATTTCAAAGTCAAGGCAGTCAACCAAGCTATGCAACCTTGAAAAGTCCAGTTTGTGAGACTGGGCTGAAATGTTGGTCCAAATTCTACGCTTTTTTCCCTGGCCAAGGGGACCTATCTCTTGAACTCAAAACCAATCTCTTCTAGCAGGGAAGGAAAAACCCAGAATTCCCACAAACCAGCATGTTCCTTAAAGGCATTGTAGGAGCTGCAGTATGTGGCCGACACATCGTGGAGGGATTGGTTACAAAATAATGGCTAACGGGCCAGCTGGAAGGGTGGACCTACCGCCATCTCTTTCATGTCTGCAGACGGCATGTTTTCTCCGTTGATGTAAGTCGTAGTCTGCAAAAGAAAGGTTAAGGGTCGCCGTAAGGATCTGGATTCTGTTTCCACAGGCTGATCAAGGTAATTTGTATGGGAGCACGACTGGCTGTTTCTAGCCCATTGAACAACAACAACAACAACAACAATAATAATAATAATAATAATAAGCCGAAGAACATTTCAGAGCCCTGAAGACAGATTGATTGTGCCAATTCCCTTCTCCTTCCAATATTGTTCTATTTTCATGGATCCAATCTCTACTTAAATGCTTTTTCCTGAAAAGGAATAAGCCAAGAGTCTTCAAACTTGGCAAGTTTTAAGACTTGTGGATTTCAACTCCCAGAATTCCAGAGCTAAAATGACTGGAGGAGGAATTCTGGGAGTTGAAGTCCACAAGTCTTCAAGCTGTCCTGAGATAAGCCTTGAACATGTTTTTCACCCACGTTTCCCACAGACGTCTGTGGCAAAACTGCTTTATTGTTTCACTGTCAAGCTGCCCTAACTCTGATTAGCCGGAATCCTTATAAGTTTCAAGAAAAGAGAATATTGGACTTGAACTAGGGTCCTTGGTGCTTTTTGGGCTGGGCTGTTTCCTTGCAGACGTTTCACGACCCAACTAGATGACCTCATCAGGGCTGGAAAGGAGCAAGTTTCTACCCAGTGCTACCTTCTAGCACTGATGATGTTCCCTAGTTGGGTTGTGAAACGTCTGCAAGGGAACAACCCAGCTTGGAGGGCACCAAAGACCCCCAAACTCCAAAGTTTGTTTCTGAGATTTCATTTTACACAAAAGAAATTAAGCTAGAAAGTCAAAGGTGGCTTCTTACCTGGCTGACCATGCCGTTCAGCTGCTCGGAGAGCTTGCGGAGACTCTCCGTCGTTGAGAGTGACCTAAAGGAGAGACGAGGGATTAATAAGGAAGCTGGAACCGCTCGCCTGTTATTCGGTGGCCAGGAAAAGAGAGGAGAGAAAGACTTTCTGTTGTAGAAAGTGAAACCCAAGAAACATCTCTCACCTATTTTCATCCAACACAGTGTTATGATCCGTGTCCCCGATCTGTGGAAGAGAGAGAGAGAGAGAGACGCGCGATTAAGCCACGAGATTATACTTCAAAGAGGTAAATACAGGTAAATAAATACAGGTAGACGCAGAGAGACTGTCATGCCCATGTCGGAGCTGGAACTGGAGCCGATGGCGACCGAGAGGGCGGCTTCGTTGGCTTCGTAGGAAAATGGGGAAGAGCAGGCCCAGTCAAGCCAGAGCCTTTCAGGATTGGGACGGCTTATAGGCAGGGAGGAAGGGGGGCAGAATGGCCAAGAGAAGTTTTAAACAGTGAACATGAGACAGAGCTCAGGGGATGAGCAAGGACTATCCCCTCCTGAGAGAGGAGGTGAGAACTACGCGGGAGAAGAGCATCCCTGCCCCTCTGCACAAAGCACACTTGGGGACTGAGACTTAAGGAGACGCTGCGGGGAAGGGGGGGGGCATTTGTCGGGAACAAGCGCTGAATTCATCAGAGTGTTGAGCGCCGACATTTGAATTTTTCCTGGATTCCTTGCGTTCTTTCCGGCTTTCTGGAATATTTGCCTTGCTCCTTTGCTTCCTGGACTCCCCAACTTGCCCTGTTGGGTTTCTTGCTTTGCAGCTGTTGTGCTCACAACTTGGTGCTGGATTACTTGCAGCCAGAGGCTGCTGGAAGTGTGTGTGTGTGTGTGATTACTTTGCTCTGGGATGGGGAGCATTGGGGGCAATTTGGAGCAATAAAGGGGAGGTTTGAACTGTCAGCTGCCTGTGTGGCCTCTGTGCCCCAGGTCATCACAGAGACCTTCACAAAAGAAGGCGGATGGTGTCCCAGGATAATGTTGCAGGATCCAATCTGGGTCGGTCACTGGGACCAGAGGTTTAGTCTTCCAAGCTTTCGGAGCCCATCCTCAGGGAACTTAGCTTATCAAGTACAGGTAGTGTGATGACCCAAAGGGCATGGCACAAAAGCAACAAAGTCACCAAAGTCCCTTTAATTCCTCCAACTTGGCCCCCAATGTCCAGTTATCATTGGCTGGAGAAAAAACTCTCCCAAGAAGAGTTTTTAAAGGGAAAAAATTTAGTCCGAATCCAAAGTACATATAACTTATAAATAAAAACCAACCCAAACCATGC
>JANHFN010002843.1:37204-49842 GCA_032468175.1 Toxicocalamus goodenoughensis | reverse complement strand
TTCCTTCCTTCCGTCCTTCCTTCCTTCCTTCCTTCCTTCCTTCCTTCCTCCCTCCTTTCTTCCTTCTCCATCACTGGAGGTTTTTAAGAAGAGGTTGGACAGACACTTGTCTGAAATGGTGTAGGGTCTCCTGCTTGACCAGGGGGCTGGACTAGAAGACCTCTAAGGTCCCTTCCAACTCTGTTATTCTGTATATCAATAAAGGAAAATATTTGTATCTTGGGGTTGACATGAGGGGTTCTTGGTGCTCTCTGAGCCTGGTGGTTTTCATGTCCCAAACTAAGTAACCTCACCAGTTCCTTGTTTTTGAGTGTTCCCCAAAGCAAACAGGCCTTTGGGTGTCCCAAAGGAGCTTTTTGTTTTCCCAGGAGGCAACTGGACTTTCTTCTTCTTTTCTTTGAAGACATTTCGCTTCTAATCCCAAGAAGCTTCTTCAGCTCTGACTGGATAGCCTGGGGAAGGGAAGGATTTCTCCTTCCCTTAGGAGAAATAAATCCATCAGATTTATCCTTCCATTCATCCAAACAGACCTTTAGATGTTATAAAGTTAAAAGGACACACCAGGCAGAAAGCAAAATGTTCCTGACATGTACAGAAAGATATTTATGTAACTTAAAGGAAAATTTAAAAATAGGTAAATGCACAGATAATGCACATACCTGCCAGCAATCTGAGGTGAGAAGGATCGTAATTCAACCAGCTCAGTTATCTGCCCTATTCTGGGTGGGAGGATTTTAACTTCAGAATAGAATAACAGAGTTGGAAGGGACCTTGGAGGTCTTCTAGTCCAGCCCTCTGCTCCAGCAATACCATTCTGGACAGGAGACTATCCAATCTCTTCTTCGAACAAAACCTCCAGTGACCTTGGAGTTATCCTTAAGTTGAACTCATACAGCTGCAATCCTGTAGATTTCCTCTTCCCCCCCCCCCCAACCATAGTATAGAAATATTTTGCCACTAGGAATACAGGATCTGTCCAAATATTATTATTATTTTTCCAGTCTAACCTGCAAACACCTTTTAAACCTCAATCCTGCCTCTCCTTTCACAGAATGGATGAGAATTACAACCTCCTTCCTCACGGGATCAATTTCCAGGATGCGATATTTCCGGATACGCAGGAAAACCGGCAGATCTTCTCGAGCCTTTTCCAATTTTCCAACTGCAGTCAAGGGCTCCATGCCATCATGTTCTCCAGCGACTGGGAGACCCAAGAGGACAACAGGGTAAGCCTCTCTCTGGGTGTCATGCCCTTGTTGGAGTCTGATTCTGAGGGGGAGATTGAACAGCTGACAGGGAGTGGGAGTGTGGCTGCAGTGGCTGTGGAAGAAACGGGGGAAGGCACAGTCCGGTTGGGCCTTTGGACAAAGACCCAGGGCCATCCCCTCTTCATTCTAGGGCACGCAGGGAGGAACAGAGAGGGGAGCAATGTGGCTTACAGGGGAGAAAAGGGCCCTGATCCCTTTCATTAGTTGCAGCTGGGAGAACAGGATATAAGAAGGACGTTTGCACACAGCTCCTTGCTGGAAGCAAAGTGTGCATTTTCTTCGTGGAGGCTTATCTGGGTTTTGGCGTCCTCCCAACTGTGGGTGCTGCATTATCCTTTGAAAGTCTGCAATTTATTATCCTGGCCTGTCATGTTAATTACTTCAGCATGGTTTGTGTTGGTTTTTTATTTCTAATTTATCTGTACTTTGGGTTCGGATGCATTTCTTCCCTTCGTAGACTGTTTTTTGGAAGAGTTTGATCTCCAGCTGAGGATAACTGGACATTGGGGGCCAAGTTGGAGGTAGTAAAGGGAATTTATCTACTTTTGTGCCTTTGTTATTTTTGTTGCCCCAGGTCATCACACTGGGTTTATTGTTCTTCCCAGGAACCAGTTATCAAATGGAAGATTGTCAGATGCAAGTTTCTTTTCAGTGGTATGAGATTCTCCATCCTCCAGGTCATGGTTGTCCTAAAAATGCTTTTTCCCCCCAAGGGCAACTGGACTTTGTTTTTCCTTGAAGAGGTTTCACTTCTCATCCAAGAAGCTTCTTCAGTTCAGGGTGAATAGTGGAGGATGGTAGAACTGAAGAGGCTTCTTGGATGAAAAGCAAAATGTCTTCAATCAAAAACAGAGTCCAGTTGCCTTTTCCAAAAGCACCTTTGGGGTTTTTTAGCTGTATATTTGAGAGAAAAAAAATCATAGTAAGTCTTCAGTGTATCTGATTGAAGAAAAGATCTTGCACTGGGATCTTTGTATGTTTTATGGTTTCCTTTCTGCTACGTGGCAGCACTGTTCAGAGTTTTGCAGCATAAATTCAGTACCAGAAAAGTAAGCACAGATGACTGAGGCTTCATTTAACTTCTTTATAAACATATAAAGTAAATTTTACACGACCAGTTGTAGATTTTCTCCAACAATGGAGAAAACTCAAACAGAAGCAGACATGTTACAGGTTCAGAGCAGAACAGCTACTCAACTTCAGCAGATGAGCAAGCCAGTTGTTTTCTCTTTCAATAGACTCAGAAAATAGAGCTTCAGAGCTGCAGAGTTTAACATAGAGCCACGCCTAGGCTACTTCTAGTTTCAGTTTCCAAAACAGTCCTCATAGTTGCTATGCCTATTCATTGGCTGACCTGACAGGCACCGTTATGACTTTGAGGATGTCGATTGCTAACCAATTTTAATCCACACGTTTCCACAGAGAGATTATTTGCAGGGACTCCTGTAATCTTTGTTCTCTTTTTGTATTTACTACCTCAAGTAAATACAGCTAGTCCTCAACTTACAATAGTTTGAACAGTTCAAACTTACAACAATGCTGAAATAAGTGACTTATGACCATTTTTCACACCTATGACCATTGCCACATCCTCATGATCATATGATCAAAATTCAGAGGCTTGCCAATTGACTCAGACTTATGATGGTGGCATTTTCCTTGGGTCCCCCTTTGCGACCATCCGATCAGCAAAGTTGATGGGGAAAGCCAGATTTACTTAACAACCATGTAACTAACTTAATAACGGCATGATTCCGCTAACAACCGTGGCAAGAAAAGGTTGTAAAACGAGACAAAGCTCACTTAACAAGAGTCTCACCCAGTGAGGAAAATTTTGGGCTCAGTTGGGAGGGGTCATAAGTCAAGGACTAACCATAGGGGGTTTCTAGAACCTTTAGTAGCCTTTTTCTTTTTTGCATTTTTAGTAGAAGAAAAAAGGGGGGGAGGGATACTTATTTGCAAAACTTCATTTATTCCAAATGAATCCGCACCTCTCATTTACATGGTAGCTTTCATGCAAAAGGGCACTTTGCATTGATTTGAAAAATGTCTGACTTAAGAAACTAAAAAACAATGGATGCTTAAATATATATATCTTAAAAAATAAACATTATTCTGGTCTGACATGAGAATAAAAGATTGATTGATTTAAAAAATGAACCCTTGTATGGGAGGTCTCAAGGAGAAATCCTGCTGACACAGTTTTAGTCATGGAATCACCTTGTTTCATTCCCTGGATTTTGCAGAAAAACCAAGATGTTGTCTTCCGTCTACACCCTTCCTGTGTTGTCTTGTTGCGTGTTCTTTATTACTAGTAAATGGTGGAATAAATGCATGAATAAATTTCATAGAATTATGGGGTTGGAAGATCATCCAGACCAACTTTCTACTCAGTGTAGGGTCAATTAGATCCTCTTTGGCTGCAGCCTAAATTTGGCTGGGGAATTTTGGGAATTGAAGTCCACAAGTCTTAAAGTGGCCAGGTTTGAAGACCTCTGTTGTAGAGTCTTCTTCTAACCCTTTGGTTCTAGCATGCCCTTTTGGGACAACAGAGAATACATTCAATTCCCTTCTGTGCAAAAAAAGATTTCAATAAAGGCAATTATGTCTCCAGCACTTGTTGTAAATGTTCCAACAGTGGACGTTTTCAAGAAGAGATTGGATAACCATTTGTCTGAAGTGGTGTAGGGTATCCTGACTAGAAGACCTCCAAGGTCCCTTCCAACCAGGGGTGGGATTCAAAGTTTTTAACAACCGGTTCTGTGGGCAATGCTTAGGGGGTGGACATGGCTTGGTGGTCATGTTATTGGCTGGGTGAGGCCAACTCAATATTACTCACATCGAGGCACGCATCTCCTCGCCTGGCCTCTCATGCCTGTGGAGATGCTGCAACAGTCGTAAGTCATAAGTCACTTTTTTCAGTGCCATTGTAACTTTGAACGGTCAGTCCACACAAGCAAAGTACCAGCAAAGGAGGGGAAAAAAACTCCAGAGAAGTTCCTAAGACAGGAAGTCTAGTCCTGCCAAGAAGGTAATAAGGGTTAATGGAGATGCAGTTTCTGTAAGCAACACCAGAATGTTTCCTTCCTGGCTTCCTTACAGGATTAGGCCAATAATTCCTTCTAACAACCGGTTCTCCGAACTGCTTAGAATGTTAACAACTGGTTCCACCAATTCTGGTAGAATTCTACCCCTGCTTCCAACTCTGTTCTGTTATTCTGTTCTATCCAAATTTATAACTATTTATAACTTGTCTTTTTGATAAGCTAAGCATATCATTGCCAGCTCCTTTAGCTATTTTTAAGCATTTAAACCAAAAAACCCAACAACAGTACTCTCCAACAGATTAATTCATTATTAAATCATACCATTAAAGCAAACATCAATTATAACACCGAATCCCCTTTCTTGAGATGCTAAATTAACACACACATCACCCCACTACATCACCTACTCATTTAATCATGTCATAGCAATGTATCAAACTCTGCATAAAAATAAAAGTGTTTTCTTCTAAACCCCCTCCCCCCAAAAAAGAAAACAGTGTGGAATCCTTGCTATAAATATCTTGTGGTTTTTTTAAAATTAGGAGAGGAAAAAATCCTTCTCAAAAATGGATAAATTTCACCTGTCTCGCACTTAGAACTTTGATAGCCAAACTTCCTTTAGCTATTTCTGAGACGGCTCGATATCTTTCGTCTGAATTCACTCCAAATTTCTCACTTTTTGAACTGGGATAGTCTTTTTATTTATTTATTTATTATTATTGCATTTTTCCCCCAAGAATACAATTCTCTTTTACATTCTTTACAACACTGTGACATCGATGTTACACATACGTTTACACGCGTATATACTTTTAATCCTTATTTCTATTATCTAACCATCTATATACCATTTATCCCATACCGCATAATATTCTGATTCATCTCTGTCTTTCATCTCTAAAGCAAGCTTGTTCATCTCTGCACAGTCCAACACTATCTTTATTACCATTTCCTTGGAAGGGGTTCGATCCAATTTCCAACTTTGTGCAAAGGCAATTCTAGCCACTGTCACTATATGCAGTATAATATATTCAGCCTTTTTACTAAATTCTCCTCTAATTATTCCTAATAAAAAGAATTCAGGTTTTAACTCTATTCGAAGACTTGTTGTTTCCTGTAACCAGCTGAACTGGGATAGTCTTAATGGGACGCACAATCTTCCCTTGACTTCTTTGTGTTGGAAACTGTTTGGGCAGAAATATGTACCTTGTCTTTGTAGAAGAATCACAGTGCTGTCGATCTAAAGTTTACTGTTCTTGGCTGCTCTGACGGTTGAAACTTCTCCCAAGGGAGAATCCCACGGCAAGGATTTCATTCCATGATCCCTGACCCGTTTCTTGGGCTCGCTTCAAGTCAAGGCCATTAACTATTCCAGAAGCTTTTGAAGAGCAGTTGTCCAAAATCAAAGTGCTGCCAATGGAAACTGAGAAGTAAAATGTATTACAGACTAAGAAACAGCTGTCCTGGTCCTCCCTCCGGTCTTTTGCACCTGCGTGTAAAGCAACGAGGCTCTAAGGATGTATATTTCAATAGAATTTTCTGCCACTTATTTGCAAATCTTCAAGCTCCTTTTTCCTTAAACATGCAAACATTCGTCACATCTTTTTCCCAATCACAGAGATGCCACACAGGCCCTTTGCAAGCAAGGCTTCCTGCTGCTTGTTTGTTAAGGAATTCTAGTTCATTCATTCATGGTGGATTTGGAGGTTCTGATGGGTGATTTATCCTTGTATTTTAATTTGGAGAGTCTCTTGATTGGGTTTTTTTTAAAAATTTGCTTGCCACTCAAGTGACTTGGTGAGAATCAGAATCTGAATAGAGTTGGAAGGGATCTCGGAGGTCTTCTAATCCAACCCCTTGCTTAAGCAGGAGACCCTATACCAAGGGTCTTCCAACTTGGCCACTTTAAGACTTGTGGACTTCAACTCCCAGAATTCCTGAGCTAACATGACTGGAGGAGGAGGAATTCTGGGAGTTGGAAGTCCACAGGTCTTAAACCTGCCAAGTCTGGAGACCCCTGTTCTATCGTCTGTCTGTCTGTCTGTCTTCTCTCTCCCTCTCCCCGTACCTACCTCTTTACCTATCAATCAATCAATCTACCATCTATCAATCATCTATCTATGTATGTAACTATCATCTATCATCTATCACAAGGGTCTTCAAACTTGGCAAGACTTGTGGACTTCAACTCCCAGAACTCCTGAGCTAACATGACTGGAGGAGGAATTCTGGGAGTTGACATCCACAAGCCTTCAAGCTGTCACGTTTGAAGACCCTTGACTTAAGAACTGCAGCAAGAGAAATAGTAAAACAGGGCAGAATTCCCTTAACAAATGTTTCCCCTAATGGACTCAACTGCGGACATAAGTCGAGGACGGCGTGTGTTTCAAAGCAGCTGCTCTGCCTGGAAAACCCAGGCGGCATTTGGCCTGGTAATCTGAACCTGGTTAAGGAACTGCATGCACAGAGGGACAGAGGGGGAAAGCAGGAGGTTAAAAATAACGCTGCACGAACAAGGCCACAATGACATTCCCAGAGGCTCTGCAGCCTACCAACCCCCCCCAAACACGGCCCGAGGGGCTCAGCCCGGCTTGGAAGCAGGCGGTAGGGATTGGAGAGTAAGCCCAGCCGGACCGATTCTGGAAGCTGCCTCACCTTCCACTTGTCCAAGGAAGGTATGGCTACCCCATTGGAGCCGTTAAAGTCAGACACCAGCACCTTCAGAAGGTTCTCAATCTACAGGAGCAAAAGAGAAAAGGGGGAAGAGAAAGAGCTGAGAAAAAAGAAAAAGGGGAGAAAGGGGGAAAAAAAAAAAAAAAGAGGACAGAACGTCGATTCCCCCCCAAGCGAAAGGAACGAGACCAAGAAGCCCGGCAGGAAAAGTGAAGAAGACAAGCAAGGGCCCCTGGAGACGTTGGAACTCGCTGGCAGGGGATTTCTTTCAGGTTTAGGAGGGCAAATTCAAAGGGGAAGCATTCTTATTCTGACTTGCCAGGACGCAACTCTAAAACCAAAGGTCCGTTCTTATAGTTTTGTATAGTTTCTTAACACGAGAGAGAGAGAGAGAGAGAGAGAAGGAGGGAGGAGAGACAGAGAGGGAGAGGGAGGAGAAAGAGAGAAGAGAGTGGAAAGAGAGAGGGAGGAGAAAGACAGAAAACAGAGGAGTGGAGAAAGAAAAAAGAGAGGGAGGGAGGAAAAAAGGGAGGAGAAAGACAGAAAACAGAGGGAGAGAAGAAAGAGGGAGAGGAGAGAGAGAGGAGAGAGAGGGAAGAGAAAGACAGAAAACAGAGAAAGGGAGGAGGCAGAAAACAGAGAGGAGAAAGAGAAACACATATATGTAGTTCTCAACTTACAACAGTTCATTTAGTGACTGTTCTAAGCTACCACGGCACTGAAAAAGGTGACCTCTGACCATTTTTCACACTTATGACCATTCCAGCATCCCTGTGGCCACGCGGTCAAAATTCAGGCGCTTGGCAACTGGCTCATATTTATGAGAGTGGCAGCATCCTCGGGGTCATGTGATCAACCTCTTGAAACTCTCCGACAAGCCAACTCAACGGGGCAGCCAGATTCCCTTAACAACCATGTGCCTAGCTTAGCCACTGCAGTGATGCACTTAACAAGTGTGGCGAGGAAAGTCGTAAAAAGCTTAGCCACAGAAATCTGGGGCTTTTATCTGTGGCTGCAAACTGAGGACTACCTGTCCTTGGGTCAATTGCACGAGGTTCAACCAATCCATTCAGTTTATTACAGCCGTAGACCAGAGACCAGAACAAATAAAAATGCTCAGTAAATATACAACTAAAAATTCTAGTATAAAATAATAAATAACTAAAATCTATGATAAAATCCAGTCTGTCGATTATACATGGTCTAACTCAGGGATCCTCAAACTCCACAAGTCTTAAAGTTGCCAAGTTTGGAGACATCTGGTCTAACTATGCTAAAATTACAATCCAATTTTAACACAGGGTTAAAAACTCCCCTCTGGAAGTAGGCTAGATGGCCAAGATCTCAGCAGGTATCCAAGACAGGTAGAGGGGACCTTTGCTACAAGATAATAGTCATCTGGAGATCTGCAGCTCAGCATTGGTAGCTGCGTTTAGTTTAGTTTACTTTATTGTCATTGCACCTCGTACAATGAAATCAAACACCACCTTCAGTGTACATTATGACTATGAAAATAAGCATAAACACACATCCTTCACATTCTATACATTGAATTGAAAACCCCCGATATTGCATTAATATTGCACTATACAGTAGAATTCAACAGAGTTACTGCCCTGGGGTAGAATCTGTTTTTCAGCCTATTTTGTCCTTGTTTTTTTTATTATTCTCCTGTACCGTCTGCCAGATGGTAATAGTTCAAAAAAAAAAAAGGATGCCCAGGATGAGATGGATCTTTGAGGATGTTTTGAAGTTTCTTAAGGCAGCGGGAGCTCTAAAGCTCTTCCAAAGAGGGGAGAGAGCAACCCATGATCCTCTGGGCAATGATGTTCACCCTCTGGAGCGCTGTCCTACCTGCCCCTGTGCAAGTGGCAAATCATACACAGGTGCAGTAAGCTAAGATACTCTCTATGGTGCAGCAGGAGAAAGGTAATTACAGCCCGTTTATCACCTATGGATGTCAGCTCCCAGAATTCCTGCATCAACCATGCTCTGCTCGAAGCAGAATCCAAGAAGCAACAGACACTGGAGAATGTGGCAGAAGAGAATACTTACATTTTCAGGAGATTGTACTCCATCATTAAGAGGCGTCTCTGGGTGGCTTGCTTCTTTACCTCTCCGTTTCTTTTTGGCCCCCGCTGTGGACACAGGGCTGTTTCTCTGCTGATATTCTTTCAGCTGAGAAAAAAAAAAGGTTGAAAGGTTAGACATTAATCTAAGCTGAAGCTGGAACAGTCTCCATGCAAAAGTAAAAGATGGCAAAGAAAGGTTTTTTTAAAAAAAAAAACATGGTACCCTCAGGAAGGAGGAGGAAATGGATTGAATCGACTGATTATTCAGGTGATTTTCCCTGAGTTGATACTACAGGGTCCCTACAGTTTGAAAAACTGCTTGTAATGTTAGATCTCCTAATCCATTAGTTTCCGTTAGGTGATATTTTAACATTTCTACTGATGTGGTTGCACTCTTTCACAAGCTAGTTTCCTGTTTCATTCCTAGCAAAAGTGGCAAGGAAAAAATGCCCATATATATTTTGGAAACTTATAAAACAGGCTTATATCAACATAATCAACATAAGTCTTCAAATAGCCTTTTTCCCCCCAACATGTGAAACTACGATTCAATCCAAATTTTGCAAGCATTTACTTCATATTCCCATATAACCTTTTTGTTAGCTATTAGATTATGTTCATACACTCCAAAAGATTGTAATATACAGTATTGTATAGCTGGAACCAACAGTAACCAGTCTGCTGAAGATTTGATAAAACCCACATAGCAACATTTTAAAGAAGTATTTAAACAATCTATTAAGCACATCCAGATATCTAGATATCTATTTCAATCATTTTCCAGTTCTATGTGCAATCTTTCTTTATATATAATTACAAAAATTAATCAAAACCTACTGTTCTTAAAACAATGAAGCAGTTTCTACCTTCAATCCAGATTTGAATTGAAATTAAAACCCAAATGAAATAGTTAATAGATTTCTTCTGTTGACCTATTTCTCATACATTGTTTGCTTGAAGGTTGCAACACAGCCATAGACAACAACCAAATATTAAACTTAGTGCCCTAATAGTCTATCTTGTTATCTGATTTACTTATTTTGGTTTGAAGCCAAGGGTGTCCTTGTACCAAACTTGTCCTTGAAATTTGGCTGAAGCTGACTTTAAACTCTTTCATTGATACAAGACAGAAAAAAAGAGAGGGCTCTTTCCATTTACCACCAACTTTACCAGACGTAATAACAGATTTGGAAGGGACCTTGGAAATCTTCTAGTCCAGCCCACTGCTCAACAGGCGACCCTATATCTAAATGGTTGTCCAATCTCTTCTTAAAAGGCTCCAGTGTTGGGAGCACTCGCAACTTCTGCAGGCAAGCTGTTCCACTGCTCAACAGAATAACAGAGTTGGAAGGGACCTTGGAGGTCTTGTAGTCCAACCCCCTGCTCAAGCAGAAAACCCTATGCCACTTGAGACAAACATTTATCCGATCTCTTCATAAAAGCCTCCACTTTTGGAACATTTACAACTTCTGCAGGCAAACTGTTCCACTGTTTAATTGTTCTCACCGTCAGAAATTTTCTCCTTAGTTCTAGATTGGATCTCTCCTTGATTAGTTTCCATGCAATGCTTCTTATTCTGCCTTCAGGTGCTTTGGAAAATTACGTTGACTCCTTCTTCTCTGTTGACAGCCCCTCAAATATCAGAATGCTACTATCATATCACCCCTAGTCCTTCTCTATGTTAGAACACAGAATCTCAGAGTTGGAAGGGACCTTGGAGGTCTTCTAGTCCAGCTCAAGCAGGCAACCCTATACCATTCCAAGCAAATGGCTGTCCAATCTCTTCTTTAAAACCTCCAGTGATAATTTAGCATTGGGGTAAGTTGTTACCCACCAAGCTGAATGAAATTCACCAGCTACGTTCAATAGCCAGGCAGAAAGTTAAGAAATTCACTATGACCTACAGACAGTGGAATCCAAAAGTCTCTGCTTTTCATACTGTACCTTCAACAAAATAAATATTCCAGGCTTTTTAGAGTGCTGCTCTATAAAACCAGGCCAAAATATTCATTATTTTCTAAAATCCGCTGCCCTGCATAGACAAGTCAGCCACCCACGCAGGTCACACATGATTAAACAGCTTGGGAGCTAATCTTAGTTGATCTTCACACTAGGAGAAAATTTTACTATCTAGGTGTTATAGGGAGCAATTTCAATAATGGCTAGTTTTTAGAACCACAAGCTAGGGTTGGTTTTCAAGGCATTCCAGATGATCCTGTCTTTATTTCAGAAAGAAAGTGCCGCCCAAAAGGCACCTCATGAAAGAAGCATTCTTCCTAAACGCCACAAAGTCAGCAGGTGCCACGGACAGGCGTCTCATTTATCCAGGAAATTTAGAAAAAACGCCTGGAGTTTTCGGCATGCAAAACTCTCACCTGATAAGACGTTTCACCTGGCTTACAGGCCATTTAGGTTTCAGGGTATGCTGATTTACACATTCAAGAGCTAAAACTGACTTATGACCACAAAATTGAGGCCAACATTTACATTGCTAAGTGAGACCTTTGTTAAGTGAGTTTTGCAACATTTCTACAACTTTTCTTACCGCTGTTAAGTGAATCACTGCAGCTGATAAGTTAGTAACACGGGTGTTAAGTGAATGTGGCTTCCCCACTGATTTTGCTTGTCAGAAGGTCACAAAAGGGGATCACATGGCCCTAGGACACAGCAACGGCCATAAATATGAACCAGTTGCCTATCACCTGATTTTGATCCCACAAGAGATGCTGCAAAAGGTTGTAACTGTGAAAAATGGTCTTAAGTCCCTTTTTTCAGTGCCGTTGTAACTTTGAATGGTAAACAAACTGTGGTAAGTCCAGGACTACCTGTATAGGAGATGGTTATATGTAGGGGGGGGAAGGAACAACATCTGCCCCTCAAAAATTAATACAATAATTCAGGTGCAGTAAGGGGGGGAATTTGGGGACAGATTCTAAACTTTAAAATACCTTCCCAGAATCAAAGTCAATGGGGACCACTGGATTCACTTAAAAGCAGCGATTTGATTAACAACCTTGGCCCAAAAAAAAAAAAAAGTTCTTAAAACTGTATGCGACTCACTCAACAACCCCCTTGTTTAGCAATGGGAATTCTGGTGTCCTAAGCTGAGGATGACCTGTCTGATGCTTTAAAAAGCTGCCATTCTGTGGCCTCACCCCAAAATCCCCACAATAAAGGAAATATTTTAAGCAAAAGCAGATTTACCTCCCCCCCCCCTCCCTGAAACTATCCACTTGGATTCCACCCCTTGTCCTCAAATCCCATGTATGGTTTGTTGTCCTCCTCCCTCTGTATTGGGGGGGGGGCGAGGGCGCATCTTTGCAAAGGGGCAAATAAAGGGGAGGGGGCATCCAAGTTTTAGTCCCCAAGAAGGCATGGAAGTGTCTTTGCAAAAAAAAAGCCCCCTCCCCTCTTTTCCAAGCCCCAAAATTTGCAAAAGGATGTCCTAAAATCCCAGAGGAGGGGGGGATGATTCATGGGGAGGGTCTCCCCCATTGCAAGCCCCCATTGTACGATAAAGTTACCCCAACTTAACCTTCTGCAGGGGCACCCACAGAAGCACCCCCACCCCTTTGACT
>JANHFN010002842.1:98449-113616 GCA_032468175.1 Toxicocalamus goodenoughensis | reverse complement strand
TTAGCTGTGAACCAAGGTTTATTGTTACTATATATTTGCAGGTTCCTTGTTGGTACACATAAGTCTTCGCAGAAGCTAACATATGATGTTACAGTATCTGTGAGCTCATCTAGGTCTGCAGAGGCATCTTCAAAAACATTCCAGTCAGTGCAATCAAGGCAGGCCTGGAGTTTCAGCTTTGTCTCATATGACCAAGTCTTCACTGATTTAATTGTTGGTTTAATGGTTTTGGGTTCTTTCAAAATCAGTATCCCAAAGTCGTCCCATTTAGATTTTTTGCAGTGAATGTAGTGGAATACACATTGGGAAGCTGAAATATTTCATATGCAGGATTCAGACTACAGAAGCTTAGGCAATCTTCATTTCCTTTTTCCTTCCAACCTATTTTTTTTGCAAGACATCAATAATGGGACATTCTCTTAAATTCTGCTAGAAGAAACTGATTGCATATCCAACTGTTTCTATGTTCATGTAAAACGGGGGAGGGGGGGTAGAGAACAAATCAACCTTAGTTTCTTTCTACACACATACACTCAACTCTCTGCATTTGTTTTTTGTTTTTGTTTCTCTGATTTTACTAGTCTCTACAAGCATGGCCACTTATGGTGAAGAAATCAGGGTTTGTTTTTTTCATTCGTATTTCAAACCTTCCACTTTTGGCTATTTAACTGAAATGAAGGAAGTTGTCCCAATGGGCTATTGCGTCACTGTAGGAAAAATATGCACTCAGGATAATATAAATAAGAGAGTTTGCAGTCTGTTGTAAGGTAGATTTCATACAAACATACCTGGGAAGAGATCATTGCTATACACTTATAGCAATAGCAAAAGCAATAGCACTTAGATTTATACACTGCTTCACAGTGCTTTATAGCCCTTTCTAAGCAGTTTGTAGTGTCAGCATATTGACCCCAACAATCTGGGTCATTATCTTTGGAAGGATGGAATGCTGAGTCAACCCTGAGCCGGTGAAACGAACTGCCAAATTTCTGGCAGTCAGCAGTATTAGCCTGCAGTACTGCATTTAACCACTGCACACCACAGCTAAGGAAACAGTAGTCTGTTCCTTCTGCAAGAAACCCTTGCTGGATCCTATTGATCTGGTCAGCTTTCAACTAGTTCCCAATCTTTCCTTTGTAGAAAAGGTTGTTGAGAAGAGGATAACTCCACAATTCCAGGGGATCCTGGAGGAATTGGATTATCTATTTTATTTGAGAGACTCTTAAATTACCTTTGCCCACCCCATCAAATCAGGTGGAAGTGACTGCTGCAGGTTCCCACAGTTAGGGAACTACAATTGGTAGACCCAAGATGTCATGGCACCTACCTTATGAAACATTCTCCTCCCCCAAAGTGAGGCCAACTCCATTCCTATTTATTTTCCAGAAGTCCCCTGAAGATCTGACTATGTCATTGGGCCTGGTGGTTCCAAGGGACTGGGGAAATTTTGTGGTGGCTCCTTTGTTCATGTAATCTCTTGTGTTGCCTTATGCTTCTTAAACTCTTTAATAATAACTGGTTGTTTACATGTTTGTTGTTTTGTATCTATGTTGTATACCAGCCAGAGTCATTTTATGTGATGTGGATGGTCATATAAATTTGATTTTTTTCCCCCTTACCTTGCTTCAGGGTGGGGTTTGGGCGACTGAATGCAACTGAGCATTTACTTGCCAGATGTCCTTCCTGATGCCTATGTGGAGTTCACAGCAGATATTTTCTCTTTTGTGCCCTGATAGAGCAACGTATATCACTGCTTAGGAATGAACTCTCAATCTTCTGAATGGGAGGCGAGCGTCTTCACCTCTAGGCCACCATGTCACTCCAATCGTATAAATTTGATAAACGAATAAAAAAAAGTCTGCCCAGCTATAAAACTATCACATAAGATATTCCAAGATTATACTAAGAAGTGATAGTGTACAAATATTCATGGACATCTAACACCAGCTAACTTTTACCACTCTCAAAGGTAAATTACAGGCTTCTCAATTGAATCATGCCTAGCATGTCACAGGGTTGTTGTTTTTTTTACAAAAACATATTTTCATTCATCATCCTGCCTCTCTGCCAGAATTATATCACCGCAAACCATTTGGCATAGCAGTACAACAATAAAGCTTTTTACATTCTTAATGTGTCAAGTGTCTGAAATGTCGGGATTTCTTAATTTTCACAACAGAAACTAGTGTTGCTATTATCACTATTACTGCCAATACAGGAAATCCCACAGTGTTTTATACTGAGGATTGGGTGTATAGTCCAGTTACACATTAATAAGAAGCATTCAGGCCTCATATATTAAATATGCCTTTCTGAATCATTTATTTTACTCTGTTAGTCTTCTTTGCCTCAGTGAAGGGAATACCACCATGGTGCCACAAATGGGTAACCAAAGCTTTGGGGAAGCCCAGAGGTATTGGAATTCCTGCTTTCAGATGTGAAAATAATTGTGTCAAAAAGAACGGTGTGAAAAATTAGATGCAACCTTCATGTTCATTCAAGCCTTTCCACTGACTGCCAGCACAGGCATCTCTGGCATCTTGCCTGTGGGCTGGGTTTTCTCTCATCTGTCATTGAACAGTATGTCATTTAATAGCACGTGCTGTGTAAGGAAGAGTGAAAAAAGATACAGCAACCTAAATGCTCCCTTTCTATGGGAAAATGTCACATCCACTTGACCTAAAGCATGTATAACACTTTTGATACCTAGAACGATGATTGCAAATGCATGCCATAGATGTTTGTAATATATGCAGAGTGTGTATTTTTGGTTTTTCAATCCCCGTTGCGATTTGTCCTATGGCTGGCTATACTCAGCATTGGTCAAATATTTTTAAGACAGCTGTCTCAACTTGGTGCCTATCAGATGTGTTAGACTACAACTGCCATTGGAGAAATGTAGTCCAGCACTCTTAGAAACAATGAGATTGGGGTGGAAGAGATGGCTTTAAAGAAACAGAAATGAAATTGAGCATAGTGGGGACATGGGGAAGGGGGAAAGGGAGAGATAATTTGATAAGTTTAATAAAATTGTAATATAAAAATAGGAGAACCAGCTTGAGAAGAATGTTTCAAGGATAATTTCTGTACAACCGACTTCCTTACAATGAATGTTAAAATGCTTTAAAATATAAGGTTATTAAAATGCTATAGAAGCTGAGTGGGGGAGAAGTGTATCAATACTTCTAAAAAGTGTCAAAACCCCAACAGCTCATCATAAAAGCAAAGCAAACTTCTACTTTTTCTGTGTAATCCCATTCTTTTTTTATCGTCAATTCATCAAGAGAGAGTACTTTTCTTATATCAAATCAAGAGCTCTGCACAGCCTTAACAGGAAATAAAGGTATCTGCTTTGATACCCTCATTTCAAAAGTCATACCTCCATTCTAAGAAATTATTGGAAACGTAGTGTGGGAATCTGAAAATTCTACCATAATGAGAATTCCTTAAAAGTAAAGATGTTGATTGAACCTTCATCAAGCAAGAATCACATGCAAGTGAGATGGGTAGTCTGTAGGGGGCGTGCATAAGCGCACCAACATGCCTACCGTCCCTGTCCTATTGTTTATTTTTTTTATTTTTCTTATATGTATCCATGTATTCATAACTATGTTTTTACTTATACCTATTATCTTGTAAGCAATTGACAAAAATAAATAAATAAAAAATAAAATAAAAAATATATTCAATCAATTAATCCATCCTAGGTGTCAGCACTCTACAACAACACTCTGGCCATTATTCTTTGCCTTAATACTTGGGAGTTTTTACAAATAATGGACTAATTCCTTTTAATAACAATAGCAAGATAAGGTCCATGTTGAAATGTTAAAAGAAAGAGTAAAGATATTACATGAAACTCTGCAAGATACTATTTATAGTAACCAATTCAACTAATAAGCATCATTTTTATAAATACATAAAAAACCAGACATGAATTAACTGGCTAATAGCTGCCTAATCATAATAATTTCCTTTGCTACACATTTTTCCTTCCATTGTATCATCTGTGCTTTAATGGGGAAACAAGGAGGAGAAATTAAGTAAGATTTCTCTCCAATAGAGATTGAATTTCATTTTAAAATTCCTTAATAACTGGAGCACCTCAGAAAGAGAAGAGACCAAACACATGGACTTCAAAGCAAGTTGCACTGCCCAGAGAAGGACAAAATCATCAGTTACCCCGAAGTCCTGAAACTTTTACCATCTGTGTGACCTTGGTTGCAAATACCCAATTACCAAACTCATATATGAATTAAATTTTTTAAAAATAGCAGTACATCTTATCATCTTACTAACTTCTAGATATTCTGCCAGTTAAAGGATTCTCTGACAAATCTTGCTTCTGAGGAAGATGAAAATATGGACAACACAGAACCATGTAATATTTGTATATTTCATTAATCTTACAAGATTAGAAAAGAACTTGAACTAACAACCTTTTCACTCAGTTCCAAGGAGGTGGTGAACTTGAAAGCTATCTCTGTTAAATTAGGATGATGGTGCTTCCCGATTTAGGGGTGAACATGAATTTTGGGGTGCAAATTCTTTCAAGGCCAAAAGCAAAAACACAGTTTTTACAAGTAAGCAACAGATACACAGCTTTTAAATGAAAATAATTATTACCTCTATTTTTGCCACTCTAAAGGAGAACAGAAAACATCGTGATGATGCAAGCCCTCCAGAGACGGGCGGGACAGCAAATTAATTAAGAGACAATGCATTGTCATTTTCTGTACATGCATGTTTCTAACCTAGCACCCTCCCTCTTCCCACAAGAACACAACTGAACAATTCTTCTACCACAAAAAAACTACAGCCTTAGGGGAAAAAAAAGCCCTGCTCTCCAAAATACTAAATACCATTTCTAATGTCCAAATGCATTGTCTGGAGAAAAAGTAAAAAAGAAATAGCTGGGAGACAAGAAAGGAAGCAAATTATTTGGTAGGGAAGAAAGGAGAAAGAACGCCTGGATGTCAGATTGTTAAAAGATGGAAGTAAGATAGAAACTGGAAACAGCCATATGGTTTTGATGAGGTCGTTTTCAGGAGAAGCAGACAACTAAGCAACATGGAGCCAGATGTGACAGCTAAGCTCAGCTTCTCTGGGATAGATGTGAGGGAGAGTATAATTCTCAGTTAAGAGAGATGGTCATGTCTTAAAGAGGTGGTGATTCATTGCATGCTCGAGCAACCATCTCTGGACCCAATGATACTGGATAATATTCATCCAGTCTTCCCTTCTGAGGGAAAGTTATACAGAAGGTGTTTAGAATATAATATCATTTATATTCTGTTTTTTGCTCAGTGACCAATACACTGATTTTGATTTGATCAGAAACTTCACTTACTTATTTTTGTCATCTTCCATCCTGTCAATATTATAGGGGATTAAAGAGATAAAAAAGTGGAGCACAGAGTTCTATCAAGGTACACCACCTTGATTTTCTGAAAGAAAGGCAAGATATAAATCAAAGAAATAAATATATATATAATAAAACCTGTTCAAAATATAATTTATAAACAGAAGATTTTCCCCATCATGGACAAGATGTTTATAGCATTTATTAGTGGTAGTTCTAACAGCCTAGTAGTTAAAACAAGTTTTTTTCCTAACACTTAACACTTTCCCTATTAACTCTTCCCCAATATAGGAATTCCTTTTATTTTTGTAAATGATTCTGCATTTCGTTTATCTTCACAGCATTTTAATACAGTTTTGCTATTTGACTGTATCTTTTTACCAACTGTATACTGCTCAAAAAGCTTCTATGAGTTCTCAGTAAGAAAGCACAATAATCATATTAAAACATCTGGAGCCAATCAAGGGAAAAACAATTAGAGGCAATTTGTAATAGGAAAGCAACTGGGGAGGTACATAAAGCCCCATGTCTCTTCCATTGAATATCACCGCACACAGTCACAAAGCTGTATCTTTTTTAAAAGCCACACTTAAATTTCATAGTATTTATTGCAGATGGGCGCTCTGAAAATGTATTTTATCATAATTGGTTTTATTTAAAATTATTTATATTTAATATGGAATTAATATATTTATATTTTTGTTTATGATAATTAATAATATAATTATATAATGCATACAATGTATTTTCCATTTCTGAACTGCCTTGAGAAGTTCATATGGTTTTGAAAGCTGGCTAAGAAATGGATTAAATAAATTTAAATATGGCATTTTAGTGAACATGAACAGACAAGTCTTATGAACAAAAACCACCCTGCGGGAGCCAGTCAAAGGACCTACTAACTCAGCACTCTACTTCTAAAAGTTGTACCTAATATCTTTGAAAAACTGTTCAAAAACAGAACATTAAAACATTAAAAGGTCCCTCCCTCTTCATCTAAATTTCAAATGACATGGAGAGGTAAAACATACAGAAAATGGACAGATGTGGACAAACCTCTCAGCTTATCCATATGGCTCCTTCTCTGAACTCTGTATATATTGTATTGTACTAATAATAATAATAAATAATAATAAATTTAATTTTTATACCGCCCCTCTCCCGAAGGACTCGGGGCGGTGAACAGCCTAATAAAAAGATCAATACAAAAGTTAAAAGACAATTAAAAAACAATAAGATTTGCAAAGGGTCATCAGTAGATTAACTCATTTTCAAACTTTTTTTCAACTGGGAATTTTAATCAGTCAGCTTGTACATTCATTTTGCAAAAGCTGCTTATGAAACCTCAGCAAACTTTCACAATGTATAAAGGTCTTTAGAAGTGCTTCTATAATTTGGGGTCCTGCAGTAAGACTTGCAAATACTCTCTTAATCCCCACATAGTTAATCTTCCCATGTGCGGCTGAAAGGCTACAAATGGCTACATGAGACAGCAGAAGGGAAAGAGATGGAGACAGGGATAGGAGGAGAATGCATTTTTATTTATAGCCCCTGAAAACAAAACTCATCAGTGGAAAACATTCTGAAATCATCATCCTCAAGTTTTTATAAGAGTCCTAAAAAAACTATTCTAAATGCAATACATGAACAAAACCAGATGGCTACCCACAAGCTCAAAATCTAAGCATCTGTTCAAGTTCACCGCTGGCAGATACCAGATTCCTTCTTCCAAGGAAGAATTTTCTAGAAATTCTCCAGGTGGGTGGTTTCTTCTGAATCTTACACTTAGCAGAATACCAGTAAATTGGGTCTGTCATCCTTAGAAGGTATTATTCTTTCCCATATGGATCTCTTCATGATGTCCTTTTAGATCAGCATTTTTTCAAACTTGGCAACTTTAAGATGCATGGACTTCAACTCCCAGAATTTCCCAGCTAGAAAACATTGTTTAGATAATCCAAACCCACCATACAGCCAAAATCATTCTGTTGTGCCATAAAAAATTACCCCACTAACCCTTTCCCCTATAATATTTATTTTTGTTAGCGCCAATGATTCACCAAATAATTCAGATATATTTCCAGGGTCTCCACTTTATTAGCTTTAGCAGCAGAAAGCTACCATTTTCTAGGATAAAGGTAGGAAATATTTAGATGACCAGAAACAGCTTTTAATATTTTAGCAAAGGCAGTGATCAAAAGAGGTAAAGCTACATACCATAACACACAAGTTTCAAGTTAGTTTTCTAGTTCTGGCACATTGTATAGCGAAAGGACTTTGTTGTTGTTTAAATACATTCAGTTTAGTCTAGAGCTCACATAAAAGTTGTTCCCACCTCAGAATTGCAGTAAACATGCTTCTCACTTTGTGCAACAGAAAGCCAGAGAAGGAGAGAGAATAAATTTGGGGAATACACATGGTCATTTCGGCATTCTTTTCTTATAAGGATTGCTTTCTTCTACACTCTTATCTGTTACATACACACACACACACATACACAGACTGACAGACCAAAAACAAAACAAAACCCAGTAAGAGATAATCCAGCATTTTTATTCTGTAAGTGTGCCTCAGTATCTATTCCCATGCAAACGAGACAAATGGCTCACACCTCTGATAGCTTAACTGTACTATGACCATTTTCAAATCTGATGGGTTCTCTCAGAGGCCATCCAGCACAAGTATGCAAATATTGTCTATGTTTAGAGCAGTAGTCCAATTCATGTGATAGGGAGACACTTCAAAAACCATTCCCCAGCTCTGATTATTGGTATATTGAAGATGATTTTTGGTAGCCATCTTCATCAAAAGATCTGTGTGTAAAACAAAATAAGGTTGTGATTTCCACTTAATGATGATGTGATCTTTAGCACCATCAAACAACACTTACAGTATCTATCCCAGGTCCTTAGAAAGGACTTAATAGTAGATACAAATGACTGTGCGACCAGCCGTCATCATCTTCATCATACATTGGAATATCTGCAAGAAATACCATTTGCCTGCAAGCAAAAACTGGGGGAATCATAAAATAGACAAAGTAATAGAAAATGAAGCAACTAATCTCTAGGATTTTAGAATTCATACAGACAGGCACCTGCTACATAACACCCCAGACTGCACCAACAGGATGTTAGAAACCAGGTCTATGCCCAAGCCTGGGGCTCTGGATGTATGAAGGGACCCATCTTTTGCTGGTTTTCTTGGCTGCTGTGCATTTTGAATTTTCTATATGTATTTGTTGTTTTTTTTCACTGTCCACTCCCCAAAGGCACTGAGAGGGGCAGTGATATATAATGACTGAATAAATAAATATGTTTCTGTTTATTATCAGGGCTGTCAAACTCCCAGCCTGCAGGCCAGATGCATCACACGTTGGCCATGCCCACACCCGGTTTAGCAAAGGGGGAAAAAGTCATGATACATCATGTGACGACACGAGTTTGCCACCCCTGGTTTATATAATTTAGCAAGTAAAGCAATTATTCTTAGTTTGGAATGCTAGCATTTTGCTAACTCTTACCAGTTTTCTGAGAAAAATACATTCTACCTTTTCTGAAAATTCCTCAATGTATCTTTCCTAACCTAGAATCCTACAGGTATGCTAGAACATTATTCCACTGCTGGAAAGGGTAACACAATTCATATTTTCAACTTAAAGGAAAGTCCAATTTATAGTCGCTGGTAAACGGAAATCATTAAAAACGGCAAAAAGGTCAGAAGGAAGATTTAAGAATAAGCACAATACTGAAATGATTCAAACCAATGAGAAAGGGCCCTTTTGTAGATATTGTTAATCATATTGATACATTCTGTACCACACTTTAATAGCATCAAAAGTATGGTAGAAAAAATGCACTGTCCTTATCTGTATTCTATTCTAATCTGAAGTACCTTATTTTGTTTCATAGCTGATTTTCTTGTGAGCAGAGACATACTGGTAGTCATTGACCCACAAAAGTTCATTTAGTGACTGTTTGAAGTTGCAAAAAAGTGACTTATGATTGTTTTTGACACTTATGACCATTACAGCATCCCCATGGTCACTTGATTAAAATTCAGATGCTTGGCAATTGACTCCTATTTGTGACAGGTGTAGTGTCCCAGTGTCATGCCCTTGTTAGAGTTGGACTCTGAGGGAGAAGAGGAACAGCCGACAGGGAATGGAGATTTGGCTCCAGAGATTGTGGAGGAGGCAGAGGCCAGCTGGGCAGTGAGTCCCATCCCCTCTTCATCCTAGGACATGCAGGGAGGAACACAGAAGGAAACAACTTGGCTTACAAGAGAGGAAGTGGCCATGATCCTCCTTATTGGTTGCAGCTGGGGAGAATAGTATATAAGATAATAGTATATAAGACGGTTAAAACACAGCATTGCCAGAAGCAAAGCGTGTTTTATTTTGGGCAGAAGTTACCTTGGTTGGCGTCCTTCCAACAGACAGTGCCTTGTTATCTCCTTGAAATTGGTAATTACTTATCTTGGTCCATTGTGGAATTTCCTTCATTGTAGTTTGTTTTGGTTTTTTATTTCACCTCTATCTGCTCATTAAGTTCAAACTGTATTGCTTTCTTTTGAAGACTATTTTTGAATAAGTTTTATCTCCAACTAAGAATTATTGAACAGTGGAGCCAAGTTGGAGGCATTAAAGGACATTTATTTGCATTTTGGATTTTGTTATGTTTGTGTACCCTCTGGGTCATCACACCCAGGGTCTTCTGATCCCCTTTCGTGACCTTCTGACAAGCAAAGTCAATGGAGAAGCCAGATTTGCATCACAACGGCATTACTAACTTAACTGCATTGATTCACTTAACAATTGTTGTCCAGAAAGGTCATAAAAACAGGGAAGAACTCCCTTGACAAACATTTCGCTTAGCAACAGAAGTTTTGGGCTCAACTGTGGTCATAAGTCAAGGACTACCTGTACTTCTGCTCAATAAGAGAAGGCTGATACTTCAACAAGAGTCCAACATCAACCGTGGTTCCATCCCACACGGCTGAAACAATTCTTGCGTTTCCAAGCCGGCTGTACAATCCTATTCAACGCTGTTTGGGCTTAAGCAGACATTTGCCTCAGAAATGAGAGGCATGCCTGAGGGCTTGAGAGCGAGTTGCTCTTCATACATGTGTGGAAAAGGCCTGGCTCACCAGGCTCATCCCATTGAGCAGGATGGTAAAACATCTTATTGGTCAGCAGGAACTGAATCGTGGTTTGTTTCATTACGATCTCCCCACCTCTCCAAGCCTCATTAATAAAGGGGCCTCTTGCACAATCACAGTCCTCTATTACTAAGAAACGCTAAGCTCAGAAAGCATATCAGATGTACGCTGGTCCTAAATATACACACATTTTCTCTCCAAGCAGCTCTGTTACAGCAGTTGCCCAGCTCTGTTGTAGGCACGCACTTTTCAACCCCACCTTGCCCGTTGTAATCCTATCACCATAGCAACCCTTTCTGCAACATCACCACAGGAGCCATCCAAGGGACAGCAATGCAAATATAGGTAAATAAGTCAAATGTGGGTAAAATAAGCTAAGGAATTCCCTCTTAGTTTCAGGCAAACTACAGGTAGTTCTCGACATACAAACAGTTCATTTAGTGACCATTCAAAGTTACAACAGTACTGAAAAAAGTGATGGCCATTTTTCATACTTACGACCATTGTAGCATCCCCGTACGTGATCAAAATTCAGATGCTTGTCAACTGACTCATATTTGTGATGGTTGTATTATCCTTGGGTCAAGTGATCCCCTTCATGTGACCTTCTGAGAAGCAAAGTCAATGGGGAAGCCAGATTCACTTAACAACCGTGTTACTAACTTAACAACTGCAGTGATTCACTTAACAACTATGGCAAGAAAGGTCATAAATTGTGGCAAAACTCATTTAACATATGTGAGTGACATAAATTTTGGACTTAAATGTGGTTGTAAGTCAAGGACTGCCTGTACAGGAAGTCCTCAACTTACGATAGTTCACCGAGTGACCATTCGAAGTTACAATGGCACTGAAAAAAAGTAACATGATCATTTTTCACACTTATGACCATCACAGCATCCTCATGGTCACCTGATTTACATTTGGATGTTTGACAACTGCCTCGCATTTATGACGGCTGCAGTGTCCCTTGGCCATTTGATTATCGTTTGCTAACTTCTGACAATCAAAGTTAATGGAGAAACCAGATTCACTTAACAATGGTGTTATTCATTTAACACGTGATTCACTTAACAAATGTGGCAAACAAGATGGTGGAAATGCAGGAAAAAGAATAGTACATACTACCTCATGTGGTGGTCCTGTACAGAATCCCAAAAATATTGGCTGAGAATCAAAAAATGGTTGGAAGAAATTACAGATGAACAAATTGAATTAAAACCAGAATTGTTCCTACTAGGGATATTTAGGGAAAAATATGCTAAAATGTTAAATATATAATCTTACATATACTGACTGCGGCTAGATTGGCCTATGCTCAATGTTGGAAACAACCTTTCACTCCACCAGAGGAATTGATAATTCAAAAGATAATGAGTGTTGCAGAAATGGATTAATTAACCTTAGCTTTAAAAGATAAAGAGTTATCAGAATATTATAAGATTTGTGATTATTGGTATGAATGGGTGGATCGAAGATAGACTATATGGAAAACAGTATTGGAAGATAAGCAGTAGTTGCAATTAATATATATTCATACAAGATATCACTGTAAATATTGTACAAAATAATATTACAAACAGAAACCACAATCTGTTGTTGAAATTTTTTAATCTTTTTATTTGTGTTGTTTGCCTTGCTTTTGATAAAATCAATAAAGTTTATTTAAAAAAAACAAATGTGGCAAGAAGAGACGTAAAAGGAGGCAAAACTCACTTAACAAATTTTCACTTAGCAGCATAAATTTTGAGCTGAATTATTGTCATAAATTGAGGACTATCTGTATTATCCAAGGCAGTTCAATTTCCACATTCCAGTGTTGGCCTGTTATCATTCAGAGTAACGTGAAGGCACACAACTCCTAGCTTCAGCTCCAGGAATCTGACCTTGGAACAAAAGCAGAGTAAGGGTTCTAACTTTCAGGGAAGTGTAGTCTATCTAGATATCATTGAAGCTGGGTGTTAAAAGACAGTCTTGTTTCCTACAACTGTTTTCACACCTGATGTGTTTTGAAAAAATATAGAAGAAAAAAAAAAGGAAGGTGATGATATCCTCCTTTAGTAGTTGGGAGTTCTAATTAGAAAAAAATAAAGAAGACATCCCTGATGATAACAGAAGCAGCACAACACCTGTAACATGTTTAATTCTCTCAAATGTGGATCAAATTCAACCTCTATCCAAGGATAAACACTGAGTGTTCTTTAGTACTTTGACTGCATCTATGAAGCAATTCATTTCTACAATAAATGGTTTATTTCACCACCAAGTGCACATCTTAATCTGAAAGGGGGTCTTCATGTTACATATAAATTAAGAAGACTATGTTTTTTTTTATCTGACCAATGAAACCATTTATTCCATTCACTCACCCTTTAGGGTATGGTCAATGATTGTGGGAAAATATTCTAATCTCAGTATCTGCATGAAAATTGCATCTCCTTGAATGCTTACGCAGATACTGTGAAAGAAACACATTCAGCTGTACTTCTGAAGCATTATTAAAACATATTAAAGCAATGCCACTCCATTAAGAAGAATAGCTAGCATTTCCCTGTGGTTCTTCTCCCATGTCTTATGTTTTGCCTCCTTATGACTTTTTCATGCTGAAATTACTGAATATCAAAGTTCATTTAAGTTTAATAATATAATAAGAGTTTTTCCTTTTCTTCCTTAATTATCTTACAGATAACAGATAATCAGAGTTGGAAGGGACCTTATAGGTCATCTAGTCTAAACCCCCACCCAAGGAGGAGACCCTATACCATTTTTGACAGACGGCAGTCCAGTCTCTTCTTGAAAGTCTCAAGTGATGGCGCTCCAACAACTTCTGAGGGCAAGCTGTTCCATTGGTTGATTTTCTCACTGTCAGAAAGTTTTTCCTTATTTCCAGGTTAAATCTCTCCTTGTTCAGTTTCCATCCATTATTCCTTGTCTAGCCTAGAGGCGCTTTAGAAAATAGCTTGACCCCTTCCTCTTTGTGGCAGCCCCTCAAATATTGGAAGACTGCTATCATGTCTCCCCTAGATCTTCCCACAGTTTACCACAAGCATCCAGCACAACTTTATCAGGTAGACTCTGAATACTACAGTTATGCTGGAATCCTACAAGAAAACAACTCTACAGTACAAGTAGTCCTCAACTTACAACCACAATTGAGCCCCAAATTTGTGTTGCTAAGTGAGACAGTTAAGTTAATTTTGCCCCATTTTGCAACTTTTCTTGCCACAGTTGTTAAATGAATTACTGCAGTTGTTACATTAGTACCACAGTTAAGTAAATCTGGCTTCCTCATTGACTTTGTTTAGTCAGGAGATTGCAAAAGGTGATGACCTAATCCTGGGACACTGCAACTGTCCTAAATGTGAGTCAACTGCCAAGCTTCTGAATTTTGATTACATGACCATGGGAATGCTGCAATGGTTGTCATAAATAAATCCAGTGCTGTTGTAACTTTGAAAACTCACTGAATGAACTGTTGTAAATCGAGGGCTCCCTGTAATCCTATTTGTTTATTTATTTATTTATTTCATTTTTATAGCCACCCATCTCAGCAAGCGACTCTGAGCAGTGAACAACCTTAAAATAAGAAATGTTTAGAGAGCAAAGGTAGGCCCAAATCCTAAACAGTATAGCAACTAGGTTCACATACTGTAGAAAGCAATAGCTCCATCAATCTTAGTGCTGTTGGCTGGGTAATATACTGAGCCATAATCCCTAGTTTATAGGACTAGAGGTTATCATATAGCCAAATCCCCTGCTCAAAGTAAAATTAAAGCATGTTTGACAGATGACTCTCTAACCTTTTGTTGAAACCTCTGGCAAAAACTCAGAACATCATGTGGCAGACTGTTCAACTGGCTGACAACCTCTACAGTCAAGATATTCCTTCTGATATCTAACCTAAACATCCTTACTTGTGGTTTTAATGCATTGGTGCTGGTCCTGATTTCTAGAGCCATAGAGAATAAGTCCATTCTTTTTGTGGCAATCTTCAGATATTTGGAAACTACTATTGTATCTCAACAACTAGTTAGGTATAATCGTTAAGGCAACATGTTGGAAACCCTTCCTTCAAAGAATTTGTATAGCCTTATGTCATCTCTACATGAGCCTGACCACTCTATTTTTTCCCTCAACCAATGTTAAGCCATGGTTAGTGTAATCTGTGATCCAAACCATTATGTGAATTTGGCAGATACACTGCATAAATATCATCTTGTCAAGTAACTCCTCCTTCTCCTTGTTGACTGTGCAGGCAGTGAGCATCTCTACCTCAGTATTAGGTTTACCCCAGGGGTGGGATTCAAAAATTTTACTACCAGTTCTGTGGGCGTGGTGGGGTGTAGTAGGCATGCCGTGGCGTGGCTTGGTGGGTGTGTCAGAGGAAGGATACTGTAAAATCTCCATTCCCACCCCACTCCAGGGGAAGGTTACTGTAAAATCCCCATTCCCTCCTCACCCCACTAACCTGATTTCCAGTTCTGTTCTCCTGTGCAGGACAACAAAAGAAGACCCAGCCAATCAGCTGGGACTGGGGAGGCAGAGAATAGATGGGGGCGGGGTCAATCAGAGGTGGTATTTGCCAGTTCTCCAAACTATTCAAAATTTCTGCTACCGGTTCTCCAGAACTGGTCAGAACCTGCTG
>JANHFN010002842.1:80028-93474 GCA_032468175.1 Toxicocalamus goodenoughensis | reverse complement strand
TTTTTGTATAACACTGTTTTAAATTTGCTGTACACCGCCCCGAGTCCTTCGGGAGAGGGGCGGTATAGAAATACTGTATAATAATAATATAATAATTAGCCTCTGCTGTATTAATAACCTGGAAGAACACTTCCAATTCATAATGCAAGCCAGTCATTTTGTGATAAAAACAGGAGAGGTTTATGTACACTTCATTGCATCCGACAGTATTAACTGCAGTTTCAAAGCAACCGTGTGGGTCTTGGAAAGCTCCCCTTGCATTCATAAGCTATTAGCTGCAGAGGCTGGAATCCTAACTAGCCTTTTTCCTGTATTTCTTACTCTTTCACTGGCAGACAATTACATTTTTGTAAGTATCCAATAAAATTAAAGCAACAGAGGTCACCTATTAAAATGAAGAATTAGAAACCATAGCCACAAACTTTCTGCTGGTTGAAAGCCACTTGCAATGAAGAATTGTAAAATAAATCTGACTGTATGTATGCTGTGCCCTGGCCATGAGCTTAATTTTTTAGATGCCCCAGAGATATCTCCTTGCTCTTAAAGTCGGGCCAAGGCGTATTTACTACCTAGGCTAAACCAGGATACTTTGCAAGAATATGACAAAAGTAAAAATGCTGATCTCTTTTTTTCCCCAAAAAATAGGAAATGAATGTTATTAGCCTGTGGAGCTTTTAACTATAAGACACTGGAATCATGCCCAACTTCATTAAAGAAGATTGGATCAATCCATGGAGGGTAAATCTACAAGGGGTTATGTCTCAGGTGAGAGAAGAATATAAGTAGCAGATTAACAAACTATAGTAGGAGAGAGTTCGTCCACCATTTCTTGCTAGTGAGTATCTGGTTAGTCACTGTGATAAAAAATGCTGAACTAAAATAGACATTGGCCAGGTGTAATAAGACTATTCTAATGCATCTAACATAACAACACAGAAGACGTCCCTTGTAGCAGGAGGCAGGAGGTAGTAGCCTCGGCTATCTATAGATGCTGAGGAGAGAGACTAGCACCACAATGTTGAAGGGCAGAGTAGTATGTGTGATGTGGTCTACTTATCTGTAGACCAGACAACTAACTTGATACTCTGAGACACTGGTCCACTAATCCACTGAAAAGCAGTATCCTCTCCCAGGGAATAAACCAGTTTGGACTGCAAATATTGTCAGGAATGATGGTATATTTTTGTATTTTGCCTTTGCAGGCAATGGAAAATCAAAATTAAGTCAGAAATATAAATGCCAGAAATAATGTCTTTGTTTGGATACAGAAAATAAGTAGTATTGCACCCAGGTGAACCTCCTAAAAGAAAGCTTATATTTGGGGAGGCAACAGATTTGGAACAATCCTGAGAGCTATGGCTCTGAAAATATTCTAAGTCAGACTCCAAGATATGTTCTAACTTCCCAAGAAGAAGAGAATTGTAAAGATGCTGACATATTAAGATATTCTGGAAGGTTCATGCAGAAGAAGAGAAATATGGGATAGAGGTAGGTCTCAGGAACAGAATGGGTATGGAACTAGGTGTAAATTTCCAGGTAAATACATATACCTGGAAGCAGGGGTCAAACTTGCAGCCCGTGGGCTGGATGCATCACATGCTGACCGCAGCCACGGCCAGTTTAGCAAAGGGGGGAAAACTCACAATATGTCAAGTGACTATATGAGTTTGACACCCCTGGAATACAGTATAATGTTTTATGAGATCTAGTGGTTAAGGAGAGAGACAGAGACAGAGAGAGAGAGGGAGGGACAGAGGGAAGGAGAGAGGGAAGGAGGGGGAGGGAGGGAGAGAGAAACTGTTAGACATACACACTCCTACACATATACACACATAACGCCCAACTTTATCTAGACAATTACTTAAGTAGGCAATTTTTCCAATTATCCTGAGCCTAAAGGACTGCCAAGGTTGCCGGCAATGTTGGAGCATAGAGCAGGAGGGTGGAGGAAATAATGAGGCATAAGGGTATTTTTTTTAGTTTGCCTTTTCCCTTCTGTCCTTTAACAACTCTGGGTGAGTCTGGGAGAAAGGAAAGGTAATTGCCTACTTCAATTTATAAAGATGACAAGAGTCTCAGATTCCACATTAGCTATAATATTGTTCTGCTGTAACAGTGACTCTCACAAGCTTTTGTAATTAATAGTCAGTCCTGTAGGAATTGAAGGAAATTATTAGAGGAAAAAGAAAATCCCACTCAGGGGCTTATGCTACTTTCAAAACGGTCTATCCAAAATTATATTTGAAAGAAGAGGGAAATGACATCATGGCCCACACTTATGGAAAAGGCATTCAGTCAGTGGTTAAAGGAGCCCCTCCATCATCTTGTCTTTGGGAGAAGCGATGAACACCACAAGATCACAGTCCTATGATTAAATGCATACCTGATTGTAACTGGTGCTGATTATCTTGCAACACCAAGTCCCCCCCACCAAAATTGCATGCTTTTACATGGTAGTATTTATAGATACATGATAGATTTTGTAGCAATGGGGAGTAAAATTAGAAAGACAAGATGGTTACACTTTAGAATAATACTGGAGGTCTGTTCCTGTTATTTCACCTCTAATGCAACCTTCAACCTTTCTTATGCTGGGATTTAAGAAGTTGAAATTCAATGCATTCTTTTAAGTTAATACTCGATGCTAAGTTTCATGGCTTCTTGGGAAATGTTATTTATCTGCATTATTACTGCTCAACTCCAATGGACTCTAATGGGAAATGAAAATTCTTGATAAAACATTCCTTTAATCCTTAAATCTTCTCTCCTATAGCAGTACAGTACATTCAATATCCTCCCACTCAGCAAACTTACAACATCTCAGCAAAAATTTAACTAAGACTGAACTTTATTATGTTATTTTACTCCTCCACCTCTACCAAAATATGAAGTCTGTCCTGATAGCTATTCTGAATGAGAGACCCACAGTAGTACTGCTATAGAAAGGTTAAGAAACTTGAAAAAGTTGGGAAGAGTAACAGAATAAAAGAGTTGGAAGGGACCTTGGAGTCCTTCTAGTTCAATCCCCTGCTCAAGCAGAAAACCTTATATCATAAATAATTGTCCAATTTCTTCTTAAAAACCTCCAGTGTTGGAGCACCCCAACTTCTGGAGGCAATCTGTCCACTGATAATTGTTCTAACTATCAGGAAATTTCTCCTTGGTTCTAGGTTGGTGCTCTCCTTGGTTAGTTTTCCTCCACTGCTTCTTGTCCTGCCTTCAGGTGCTTTGGAAAATAAGATTATTCTTTGCGGCAAGCCCTTAGAAAGCACAGGAAGGATACAGTGCTATGATGATAATAGGTATTTTGTTTATTCTTATAATAAAAATACAGTTAACATTTTCCTTCTTCTTTATGAGCAAGTCCCAGTTCCCTGCTGAGTATG
The DNA here is from genome assembly GCA_032468175.1 of Toxicocalamus goodenoughensis. Lineage (NCBI taxonomy): Eukaryota > Metazoa > Chordata > Lepidosauria > Squamata > Elapidae > Toxicocalamus > Toxicocalamus goodenoughensis. The sequence goes on along the minus strand of JANHFN010002842.1, from coordinate 90,088 downwards.
AGTAGCTATTTTCTTTCCCTCAAAAACAGACATACAGAGGAAACCCAGAAAATTGTTACCCTCTTTCCTACATTTTGAAAACTTCAACATGCTAATGAAAATCAGTTCTGCCCGATTTCCTTCCTTATATCTAGATAGAATGTCTTTCTCTCCTCGCTGAAAGCAACAGTGTGGTTTAGAACAGATGGGTTTATGCTCCACTCAGAAACAGGAGAGAGATGGAGGGAGGAAACAGAGAGATCATAACAAACGGTTGAATTCATGCTAGGCCCTCTGGGCAGTTTACTCCTGAAGCAGAAGATACCAGCCAAGAGTTTGTTTTCCCTGTTTCCCCCTCTCTTTGCAATATAGAAAAGTAGAATCAACAAGGATGAAGACCTGGTTAATGCCCACCTGCTATTCTCTGAAGCCATGGTAAAATCTTACTGTGTATCCTACATGCTGCAAGAAATAAAAAAAAAGCAGTCCAAAACCCCAGCAAGATGTTAGGAAAAGAAAAATAGAAACAAAGCTTGTCAATTTTTCCATCATAGTGTTGTTCTCCCACAGTAGCCCATGACTACGCTTAATTCATAACAACCAGCCAATTGCTTTGAAGGGCTATCTGAAGTCTGTAGTTCATGTAAAATGCCACTATACTTTATAACATACAATTCCAGATTTTGGAGAATATTTGCAAACTCTCAGGCTCCATACTGACCTCTGTCCCGATCTCAGAGAACCAAATTTCTAGAAACAAATTTCCTCCTTTCCAAGCTTTTGTTCCTGTATTGGGACATACATGATGGGACAAAGGTTTCTACTTTGCCAAGGATTCTGCTAGAAGATACTGCATTTTATTTCTGTTTAAGGCAGATCCAAATGGACAAATCAGATAAATGTTGAATGTAAATGTACACAAAACCACCCCAAGCAGTTCTATCCTGGAAGGATCATACTAACAAAATTGGTCTTTAAAATATCCTCTGTAAGTTTTGTTGGCTGTTTATCTAAGTCCTGTTTCAGAGTTTGAAGAAATGAAAGCCCTAAACTAGATCATACAAAAAATAAAGAGGCATAATAAATCTCAAAGAAAGGAAAATGACTGTAACTTCAGCTGACTTAAATTTGCATGGATTTCTTTGCAGCAGGAAAATGCCACATTTCTTCACAAGATAAATATGAAAATATTGCCTCGCAACTGATTAGAGGGGAAAAAGAGAGAACTGGGATAACCATTTGTGTCACTGAGACCAGAAAAGCAGTGCTTTCATATTTTTGCCTTGATTCCGTATAGAAAATTTGCTTCTGGATCACAATAGTAGAACATAGCAACTTAATATTATCTATGGTTAATCCTCAACTTGGTCAGTTTCCTTGGGTAAGTATAGTTAACCCAGGTCAATCCGGCTACCTATAACTTACTCATTTCCTTTTTCTGGTTTTATTTATTAGATTCCAGTTCAGGAGCTCAAAGCAAGGTACATAATGTTCACTCCTCCCATTTCTCCCCACAACTCCAACCCTAACCTGTGAAATAGCTTAGGCTGAGAGAGAGAAGGCAGGAAACTGGCCCAAACTTAGTTACTGAACTTTCCATAGCTGAGCATGAACCAGAAACTAGGTCTCCAAAGTTCTAGTTCATCACTATACTGCACTGGCTCTCTACATCCACCACCACACCAGGTTAAAATCTTACTTCTAGCTGTATACCCAGAATATGAAAGATTAAAATATCAAACAAAATCAATTCACACATAGAATTCTACAAACTAAGCTGAAGCTTATTCGGAAAGAGATATTTTGGGCAGATTTCTCTTCCTTTGCACATAATTATCAACATGTCCAATCAAGGCTCAAATCAACTGGAACAGCATAGTAGGAAGCAGTTAAATATTTCCCAGTGCCAAAAGAAAGTGTGGATTTTTGTCCTTACAAAAACCATATTCATTTAATATCATAAAGTAACTAAAACAAGATTGCTGAGTAACTTCGAACTTCTAGAAATCAATTGAGTTTTGTTCAGAGCTCTATAACATCTCTGCACTCCAAAAATTAAAGCTGCAAAGGATTCCTTACTGATTTCTTAGTGGTACAGGATGATTGCCAAAAGAGGTCAAATAAAGATCCAGGAGTTTCACTCCAACTTCTATAGAAACAGTACTAGCTCTGTCCTGCCTACACAGTTCTCAGAATTCTTTAATCAGCCACTCTTACAAGCCTGTCCCCACCATTCATAATTAAGTTTTCAAAAAATTCATCATTGGGAAAAAATATTGTCATTGTTTTTTAAACATATGCTGTACACACGCATGTGCAACTCATCACATTGACAATTTCACACAACAGGAGCACCATGAGCTGTGAACACAAGGGAACACAAGGGGATAACAAATCCATATCAATCAAACCTAGAACTGTGACACATGAAATCCAAACTTTAAAAAGGAGATAGTAGATAGACAGATACAGGTAGTCCAGTGCAGGTATTCAACCAGTTCAGCCTGGTTCTGGCAAGCCGGTAGCAGCAATGAGCAGCAGAGACCGAACCAGTTCTCTCCACCACTCTGCTGTTGGGCCTGCCCACCCGCCCACCTGCCAGGGCTCCCATACTCCCTTTTATCTGCTGAATTTGAAGCGCAGCTGCTTTGCACAGCACAGAAGAGTGCCGCACAGCAGCTTCTGAAGCAACTGGGATCGTGCAGGCTTGCAGGAGGTGAGTTAGAACGCCTCTGCGCCTGCGCAAATGCCCTCTGTGCCTGTGCAAGGTGTGCATTTGATACACACATGTATGCAAAGTGTGTGCATGCACACAAAGCACGCCCACCAAGCCGCGCCCACCGAACCGGTGGCAACAATATTTGAATCCCACCACTGAGGTAGTCCTCAACTTACAACCATAACTGAGCTCAAATTTTCTGCTGTTAAGTGAGACCTTAGTTAAGTGCGTTTTGCCCTATTTTATTACCTTTCTTGCCACAGTTGTTAAGTGAATCACTGCAGTTGTTAAATAAATCTGGCTTTCCCACTGACTTTGCTTGTGAGGTCACAAAAGGTGATCACATGACCTTGGGACAAAGTAACAGTCATAAATATGAACCAGTTGCCACAAGTATCTGAATTTTGCTCACATGATCATATGGATGCTGCAAAGATCAGAACTGTGGAAAACAGACATAAATCATATTTTTCAGTGCCGTTGTAACTTTGAATGGAATGTTCACTAAATGAACTGTTGTAAGTGGAGGATTACCTGTATTATCTGATGAATCTCAGGTGGGGCTAGCACAAAAAATTAATATTGAATGATATGACAAATTAGAAAAATACATCGAAGGAGTGGGAAGTGATGCACTATCTCCCATATTACTTCAATTCCTTGCCAAGTCATACAGCTAAGTTTGAGACAGATGTTCTCGGTTGAGAGACTACTATGCACAGTTAAGAAAGACGGTGAAGAAATCAGAAATTTACAAATATGGAAGGAACAGGTCAGATCACAGAGTTAGGCTTGGGACAGGACAGCAAAGTTTGGCATAGATATAAATCCAGAAGACTTGCAATCGGTAGTTCTTGTTGAGTGACTACAATCAGAACAAACAAGTTGGCCATTAAGTGACGCACTCATCAAGTAAAACCAGAACTGTGCTTATGATTTTACTTCAGGTTTCCTTGGCTTTACAGATCTGAGAAAGTTGCAAATGTGAGAACAGGTTATAAAGTTACTTTTCATCATTGCTGTGACTGCAAAATAACAATAGCATTTACACTTATATACCGCTTCACAGTGCTTTACAGAACTTACTAAACAGTTTACACAGTCAGCATATCGCTCCCCAACAATCTGGGTCCTCATTTTACTGACCTCAGAAGGATGGAAGGCTGAGTCAACCTTGAGCCGGTGAGATTCAAACTGCCAAACTGCTGTCAGCTGGCAGTTAGCAGAAGTAGCCTGCAGTACTGCATTCTAACCACAGCTCTTGGTCTCTGGTTACTAAATGAGCCAGCTGCTAAAAGTGGGCCACCTGTAATCCTGTTTTTACTTCTAATAGCAACTGCAGAAGAGGGTCAAGGCATTCTGACCCTCACAACATCAAGCAAATGACTTTAGGGCTCAGCAGGTTGTGCGAATCTAGCCTCTGAGGCTTCTTCATGAATCTTTGGCAAGTAAAGCATAGTTTTCATTCTTTTTGCTGGCAACAAGGTGAGCAGTAAAATGCAAGGCTGCAATAGGATGAAGCCATGGTGATTATGGAAGGGGTCTGCAACAAAGGAAAAAGAGATGTAAAAAAATGAAAATAAGTTGAGACACCAACATTCAGTGAACAGAGGTTTCTTTTTTGACCAGCAGGGAAGGGAAAGTTAGTTCTATTAACAATTTTCCATCATTTAAAAACAAGGTATCTACTCCTACCATATATAAATAGAATAGAAAGCTACAATCCTCCCATTTGGGTTCAAAAGGATTTATGAAGTTCTCACAATTCCTCTGAAGTTTTTAAAGAACTAGATCTATCCTGGATCACATCACAGCGTAACATTTCACTGCTTGCAGAGGCTAGAAGTGTAATACTAGGGAATCAAGTCTATAAGTAAATTCTCACCCGCATCAACTATCTGTACTCATACCTACTCCATCTAGATGAATTTTTAGCCAGACAAATACAGATTTATAGCCAGAACAATATTTCGCCAACCACTGTCACATATAAAAGTTGGGGTGAAATAAGAATACATGTTCCATCTCATAATTTCATTTAAAGCGTTGCCTCTTCTACTGGATTTTTATACCACTGCTTTTTGTCTATTTTGTGCAGCAAAAGAGCTTATTAAAACTCTCTTGCTTTTCAAATGGGAAAGATACATGAAGAGTTTTCCCTGATGTTGATACACACTAGAATACACAGTGGGCAATAAAAGATGAATAAAATCTCAAATACATTTGCAAATGCATGTTTTTAAAAAAGCACCGTTATTCTGCACAAAATATCAAAAATAAATTGCATGTAATTAATTGGGGAACGAGCACATTTAATGTTAATGGAAGGCAGCGGGCATTACGGGGTCAGAATGAATGGTAATTATAGATATGAAAGTGTAGGACATGAGTTATTTCAAACAAATTAAAAATAAGAGGGCAACTTTATAATTAAGAAGAGAGTCCCTGATCTCATTTTTCATTCACATTTTTTTTTATACTGAGAACTATATTCTCTGTTTGCAATAAGCATTTGGCACAGCCAATCAAGTCCCGCTTACATTACTGGTATTACAGTATCAGGTTACTATAAAAACATTCTGCTTTTCTAGCAGCCGATAAAATTGATCCTTTTAAATATTTCCATCAAAAGATCCCTCACAGGCTTAAGAGTTTCCAGTTCATGCTATCTGGGCACTTTTTAAGCTTTAGTCAAGAATATCTTTAATAAAATTGGAACAGAAACCACGTATTTTCCCCTTTTCCTCTCAGCAGTACTTGCAAGACTCAGGCCCTGGAGTTTCTTTAAGGAAGGGCAATAGGGCAACAGCTGAAATATACTGTACTGTAGCATAAACTGCTTCTACCAGGTTTTCCAAAATTTATTTTTTTAATTAACCGAAAATAATAACACAAGAGCAGTACCATTTGGTGCGCATTCCAGTTTCATCAATGGCTGGAAAATGTTTACTCCAAAAAGCTGAAGTTACAGTACTTTCCGCAGATTTCAAAATAAACACAGCCATATGATCAGGCTGTCAAATAGCCAGATCTAGGTAAAGTTACTAGCCACAGAGCTGTGCACATTGGCACACCCACTAAATTTCGCTACATGGCAGCCACACTGTGTATTTGAAAAGCCACAAAATGCCAGGTTCAAACCATGTGTGTTACAATAGTGAGATATTAATCAAACTAAGAGCAATTTCTTCTAGTTTGTCCTTAGTCCACCTTCTTCTGCATGGATACTGCATCAAACACATAAAATCCACATGCAAGATCATTTAGAAATTGGATAAACTTTCAACCACCCACACATTTCAGAACTGCCAAATACCATAAATGGGGGACTCCAGAGAGAAAGGCCAAAAAATGGGACAATCCTGGCACAGAAGCCCACTTTTTTAAAAAGCCTTCTTTAAATTAACAATTAGCAATTGTGCTACAGCCAATTAAATAACAGCACAAAAGAAACAATTGCACTAGGAAAGATAAGTTTGAGCTTTAGAAAAAAAAATCATAATTCCTCCTTCCATTTCCACTAAAGAGCCAAGGCAGTACAGCTGGTTTTGTTTTGTTTTGTGCTTTCAGTTCAGTTTTGCTCCTGAAGACTATCTGGACAAGTCCTGGAGACTATTTGGATTAGTCCCACAGTTTTCTTTGCAATATTTCAAAAGTGTTTTCCGTTACCTCTTTCCTAGGGTTGAGAGAAAGTGACTGGCCCAAGGTCACCCAGTTGGCTTTGTGTCTCAGGTGGGACTCGAACTCACAATCTCCCAGTTTCTAGCCTGGTGCCTTAATGACCAAACTGGCTCTTGTTACAGCTGTTACAGCTTCTTAATTGAATTTCACAAAATGGGAGTACAACTGGGTGAGACAGTCTCTGCTGCCTCTTTCTCCTATCAGCCAGATAGGATTTGGCTATACTGTGAGTAATAGCATTCTTATGGTCTGCCAGCACAAAAAGAATTAAATTAATCACCATGTCTGCCTACATATAAAGGGCCTACATATCACAAAAGTCTCTGTAAAATTTGCAACATAAGAGGACAATGTGAGACATCTTCTGTGGCCTTGGGAGATGCATTCATGGAAAGGAATATTTTGATGTTTACCATCCCTAAGTCCTGAGAGCAGAGCATTAAACCTAGTTAAATGTTAATGTTAATAATTGGCAGTAATCCAAGAGTTGTATTGCCTCTCTATCATCCCATGTCAACAATCTGCTTTGCTTCATTATGTCCCATTTTTCTGTATTGTCTCACCTTATAAGATAAACCATAGGCAGCCAGGTTTTCTCTAGCACATTTCTTCCAGATTGAAAGTTGTTTACAGGGATATCAGCCCCCTTGGGCCCCTAAATGGTTCATCAGAACTAAAAGAAGAGTTAGGAAAATTGGCTTGTTACATCCTTCTTTTGGCACAAACATCCCCTGGAATTCAGTTTGTTAGGAAACCATACATACACACACACAAAGGGGGGAGGGAGAGGGGGGAGAGAGAGAGAGAGAGAGTGTTGAGGATGCATTCAAAATGTAAAAGTTTGCCTCATGCTCAGGGTTCAACTGATGATCACATTCAAAGCACAGAAAAAACTCCCTTTCCTTTGTTTAACCAGTCTAGTAATCCTTACTACTGACCAAATTCAGACATGCTGAACCATGGTTTGTTCAATTAAGGCTTATAGAACTGATCACAATTGCTTGGGTTTGCATAGTAGAGTCACATAACCACAGTGCTCACAGAACATAATAAATCAAGGTCAATCCCATACTATGGATAAGGATTATCTATTAATCCTGAAGTACAGTATGCAAACATCGCTGCAAAAACAGCTTCCTCTCCTCTAATCCATTTTATAATGAACTGAACTCTACTATAATAACCTTCCATTCTGCATATTCATAAAGCCTTTGTCTTCTCATTACACCAATTTCCTCAGTAACCATCAACCACACATTCTTTTTCTAAAACAACAGCAAAAAGGCTTTCTTGTTCTGGTGCCTTACAGATCACTAATATTATGCACATTTCTAAAATCAACTGCTCGGAAGACAGAATACCGGCATGAACAAGTAGGTCAAACTGGAATTTTTAATGTTTTCTTTATTTAGGCCTATGCAGCATCAAAGCCTTCCTTTTCAAAACCAAACTCATTATTTTATGGTCTGGACAGATCACAATTAGAGTTTCATGGAGTTTCAGATAAAGGTTCCCTACCCCCAGCCTATCCGCATAATTATAAAGAGAAATTTAGAAGCCCTTGCTTCAACTGTTTGCAGCTGGATTTAATACTAAACTGCATTTAATAAAAAGTGGAAGTTTTTGTTAAGTTCCACTTAACAATCATATTGGACAAAAGAGAATGAAGTGTGTGAGTACAGTACAGTACACACATCTGAAGCTCACTGCAACTCTTCCTTCTGGCACTATACCCTATAATTTAGTGACACTTGCATGCTATTCCAATGGATGAATTCACACTACAATTTATGCTGGTGGATGTGTCAAAAGGAACACAACCTGAGTTAACAGCAACCAGGCAAAGGCCGTAATTTCTGCATGGCTTGGGGGGCTAAGAGCACTAGATCTTAGAGAAACTTCACTCTGGAAGTAGCCTTAGAAATCTCAAGATGACTTTGCATTGACTGGTTCAGAATTCTCCAAGAGATTAATGTCCAAAACGATGCATTCATTTGGAGAGTCTGGAATATTTTGAGGAGGAAGATGTTTGGTGGATTGCAGCAATAGGAGAAATAGTCCCCTGACCCCCATCCTTCACCATTTATTACCAAGATGATTTATCAGCTATGATAAGAAAAAGCAATAGGCCATGTATCTTTATATTTTTGTCAGTGTAGCATAATAAACTGTGGCACATAATAACTGGTCCATGTTGTATAAGAAATTCTTAAGAAATGCACAATGCAAACTTCCATTTGCATTCTTAAAGTATGCTGTGTGTGAAGATTAAGGCTGCTGGATAAATCTTACGAAAGCAGATGTAGCAAATATACAGTTTTTTTCCCCAAGACAAAACGAAGCATTTTAGAAAGAGCCCTTCATGCCTTTCAGAACAGAACAGAAAACCCTGATATATAAAAATTGACTATATTGTGCCCAGAAAGTGCAAAAATTAGCCACTAAATCCAACCTGGGATTCAACATAGGAATACCCCCCAATAGAAGCTTCTCGACTTCATAAATAGCCCAAGTCTATTTTAATTGTATCTTTTTAGATGGTTTTATGATCTTTATCTGACAAACTACCCAGAATGACTTGTATTGTGGCATGGGTGATGCCTAAATAGGATGAATCAAATAAATGTGGAACATAACCCATAAATGGGACCCACTACCACCTAGGAAATTGTATCTATTGCTGGATTGCTGTTATTAAGACAAAAATTCTTAACTTTCAAATGCACGGTGTCACTGTATCTTTAAATGGCATGTTCTGTATGTCCCTTGAGAGTCAATTTAATTGCAATACTTTGCATAATCCATCTTTCCTCAATCTGTACTACCCAGATGTTCAAGAATCCCAATTTCCAGAACTTTAGAGAAAACTTTGCATAATTTGTCAATCTTTTCAGGGGTGAAAAGAATGATATCAGACTTAAAACAAAAAAGCACTTGTCTTCTTTGTCCACAGTCTCTATTGCCAGTCTTCCAGCAATCAACCCAAATATTTGGCTGCACAAAGATCTTTTCAGCAAGGTGGTCTTAGCTTAAACAAGGTACCACTTCACATTAGTTTTCATTTTATTCATTCCCACACATTGGAGGAACAATAAGTTTATTTCCATTATGCCCCCAGACCTCAATTGGCCATTCATATTCCAGAACACCTTTTTAAGAATCTCTCAATTCTGCTGCCAATATTGTCCATCACTGTAAATGGAATTAGGGGACGGGGTTGGAGGAAAAGAAAAATCCCAGTGTGTGCACCTACAAAAGGCCCAAATTAAAGGCTGCAGGAGCTGCAATCTAGAGGCACAAAGGAACATTTCATTCCCCCACTCCCCAATGCAACCCTCAGACATCCCCCAGAAAGCTACTCCAGTGGGTCCCTCCAAGTTTTATGAATAGATCTAAGTGTGCACTAAGGAACTCAGAAGAAGAGGCTGGGGGGGGGGGGGAAGCCAGTTCTCCTATGTCTCTTCGATCAGCAGAAACAGAATGCTGGATTTCACCAAGCCCTAAAAAGTGAAAGTAGGTCTGAAAATATACACATCAACTGCCAACTGTGTGTAAAGATAAACTTCTTGTATGATGTGCTTAGCAACACCCGTAACAGCAAGCTTTTATTTATTTTATTTATTTATTTAATTGAGCTTTTATACCGCCCCTCTCCCGAGGGACTCGGGGCGGTGTACAGCA
>JANHFN010002842.1:51209-62791 GCA_032468175.1 Toxicocalamus goodenoughensis | reverse complement strand
TATTGATGGTTTTTATGTTTTGTTTGTTTGTTTGTTTGTTGTTAAAAAATCAATAAAATCTTTTTACAAAAAAAAAGAATCACTAAGAATGGTTAAGTGAATCCAACTTTCCCCAATTAATCTTGCGTGTTGGAAGCCCCCTAAGAAGGTACCAAATGGCAATCATGAGACCCTGGGATGCTACAACTATCATAAATACATGCCAGCTGTTAAAGTCTTGAACTTTGATCCCCTAACTGCAGAGATGCTGAGACAGCCATAAGTTCAAGTACTGGCCATAAGTCATTTTGTCCACTGTCGCCATAACTTCAAACAGTCATTAAGTATTGCTTGCATACTTCTCCAAAATCATGCAAACTTTCACAATTGGGGAAAAAAAGGGGTGCTAAATAAAAGTGATTCATCTATAAAGAATTAGGGAACACCTTTTGTGGGTCTTCCTTTCTCAAAAACTAATTTGAGACAGAGGTGCATAGCATCAACAGTATGCTCACTTTGCAACTTCAACTTCTCCTTGACCTTGGCTTGACCACTGTGATGATAACATCTTCCCTCCTGGTCTTCTGCTTCATTCAGTGTTCCCATAACACTAATAAAATTGAATGCAAGTTGCTCATCAGCAAGTGGTTTTTTTCATGGGCTGCAACTATGGCTTTGTTACTTTCATCTTTTCCTCTCCTTTCAATTATGCCTCTCTGGCTATGATGCCTGTCTTGTTGGTGTCATATTGAAGATAATTTGTTCTACATTTGCAAATGATATATCATTTAAAACATTAGCATTTGTATGTGGAAAAATATTTGTTTATTTAGGAAACATACTCAGCCCTTCCAATATATTTGCCGAGTACAAGGCAGCTTGCAATGATTAAATACAAAACAATCCCATAAAAGACAAAAGACAGCAACATAAAAATGGAAACAGACTCAGCAGATTAAAACATTTTGAAATGAAGGTCTACCACATAAAAAACCATCTGCCTTACAAAAAAAAATGCTTGCCAGAATAGGGAAATTTCAGGGAAGCTGAAATAAAGTAGGAAGAGAAAGGGCAGAAACTACAAAAGTTAGTCTGAAGCGTGATGGTGATTTTTTTAGAATGTTTTTTGGCCAGAATGAAGACAATTGACTTCAAGAAACAGGAAAGCCACCAAGATATCTTTGAAACTGTATCTTGATCTTTGGTTGAGAAAACTGCAGTAGAAGGTTTTGCCTATTCTGGATGACAGTCAACAAACTACATTCAGCCTAGTATCTTATCTGAGAGAACATTAGTTTCTATTTTATTCACAAATAAAAATTTACATGTCTTGATCTAGCATAATTTAAAGAAATATAGGACAGACTAAATGATGATTGGCTGAGTTCACTGAACACATGCCGTAAACTGTGATTTTTTAAAATATGGTGGCTAAGTTGGCTTATCTATTTATTCATCTTTCCATCTGGTCAATAATATTTATAGCATGCCCTAATCCAAAGGGACTCTTGGTATAGCAAATCAAGATATTTTAAAAAATCAGATCAAAATAATAAAAATCATTTATAAAAAAATCTTACCACATCATAAGCACTAAAGATTAAATGCCCACTGGATCTACACAGCTTTGGCTAGTTTGTAAAATGCCAGCATTCATAGCTCAGGAGAGAAGACATTCATAAAATGGAAGATGCCTATAGCTGGACTCAACCCCATTAGTAATGTCTTAGCATGGTAAGTGAACAAGTTCAAAACTGTACAGTCCACATTATTAAACCATGGGTATTTTTTAATCAAATGGTATTTATTTTCCCAGTTGCCTGAGTTTGCACAATACAATAAACAACTGACTGTATTAGCTAGATGCATGAAACTCATTGAGCCACGAACTGGTCAGCCATATTTTGGGCTGTGCAAAACTAATGAAAGAATAGTGATTTCTGCCCAGCAGGCTAGACTGGAAGCAATTAAACTGACATATAAGAATCCAGAAATAAGAAGTTTTATTGTAAGAGAAGCAAAGCAGCCATTACAAAAGAATTCCAGTGACTGTTGTGCAACAAAATTGAGACCTACTGTACATAAAGGCTTCATTCACGCCCCTTCCTTGTTTCTTTGACAAGATGGCCAGTTAACCATTTCTTAAGGACATGTCCTCCTGACTTCCACCTTAGTGCCAGGCAGAGTGCTGCTGAGGGAAGCTAGATCTCACAAAAAGTGGTGCTTTCCACTATTTTCTGTGCAAACATTCCATTCATCTGAAAAAGGAACCTAATGAGGTGCAACATGCAAGATTCCAATTGGTCAGCTATAAAACCAGTGCTCTCTCATCAACCACACAGGGTTCTGTACCTCTACTTTCCCTAGTAGTGAGATCACCACTCACCTGTATGTTTTCTTCAGAACATGTGAAAAATCTCATACTAACTGGCTGAATGATGCTATAATTAACAGTGTGGAAGGAAGCTAAAATAAACTATAAAACTTTTGATGTTTTATAATAGTGGTATACTTTAGGATATAAACATGTATATACTTTTTAATATGTGTTATTGTTGCTATACTTGATGTGCTAGAATTGGAATTTAAGAAACCAAAGCAGCATGATACAATTATTATTATACAAGTCTTCAGTTCCACTCAGAAACAAATGGGCAAACAACCAGTTGCAAAATAAGTATGTGATGCCATGCACAAACATTCACTAATGTCACTGTTGCTACACTCCGCTCCAAGTATCGACAACTCCTTAAAAATATTTCAACCCAGAGGAATTTCACCACACATGAGTTTAATGCCATTTATTAATATAGTTTCCCCTAACTTGATGCCCTTCAGATATATTAGATTTCAAATCCTATCATTCTTTCATTGCATCTGAAGTAGATCAGATTAGGAAAAGCTGGATTGGTATGTACAAGTACATTTGGACAACTGGCTGAGGAGCGTCCACTATAGAATGGCACAAATTAATCATTCCCAGGCTTACCATGATGCTCTCATCTCTGTTTAATTTTTCACTGGACAGCTGTGTATTGGTACCACTGTGCTACATCTGGGGAGGCTGCCTGTTACTGATGTATGCCGACTCATACTGAGCCATCTGAAAAATATACAGGGACAGCAAGCAGTACCATGCTGATGCTGTCTGTTCTCTTTCCCTCTTTTTAATTTTAATGTTGCCGGATTTAATCACTCACAAGCATATATGTCAAAGAATTGTTAATATCTTATCAATAAATGTCCAGGGGTTCCCCAAATTGGAAAAGCAATTAAAACTTAATTGCAGAATGTTGCTGGCCAAAATTAACAAGAGAAGAATGTTAATTGTGTGGCAAAGGAAAAACGCTTGAAAGTCATCTTGACTGATTCTTAATAATGACTTGGACAAATACCCATAGAAGGAAGTGCTTTCCAGTATGGAAATATTTTGTAAATCTTTCTGAAGGTCAGTATACATTGGAGATATTTATTTAACACTAAAAATGATGCACTCTTATATTCCCAGATGCAAAATTACTCCAACTGTCTGCTTGCTCAAGATTTCTCCTTTTAGAGGAGATCTGTTATAGTCACAATCATCCTATGAGAACTTTGCAGGAACAGAATACCTCAGGCAGAGGGAAGTTTCTATCTGTCTACAAAGGCCTTCTAAAATATAACCTCCACCCACATATGCAAAAGAGAAAAGCTCAGTAGTGTAGTTTATCACAGATAAGAGCTTTTTTTCTCTCTTACATGACTTTAAAGTGCTGTCACTGGTATCAATTAATTCTTTTCTCTTTGTCCTTTCCTAAATTATTAAGAGCTGTGGAACAGGTAAGACTTACTTTTGTTCAGCTCTAGTTATATAAACATCTTTTAGTATTCTTTTGTTTACTTTATCCTTGCTATCCTTATTGTAAACAAAATATAAGTCAATTATTAGTATGTTTAGCTTGAATTTACTGATAATTTGACTTTCAAATAGCTTCTTAAATTTTGTCTAAACCTCAACAAACTAGAACTCCCCCCTCCTCTCACTCCTGTGTATGTGTGCATGTATAGACCAATATTTTCTGGCCAGACTTTTTGGCTAGAGGGAGCATGTAGTGACTTCTAAAATTGTTTTTGGGGAAATAAGTGTAGTGCATGCATTTTGAAGGATAGATATTTCTCTTCCTCTGAATCTTCTTTCCATCTCTTCCATTAAGGGCAAGCTGAAAGTGTGGTATATCGCCTAACAAGAGTTTTGAGCTGAACAGCAATGATAAATAGTTGCAGGAAAAACACTAGAGTCTCACAGCACCTTGAAAACTATCATCTTTATTATGGCGTAAACTTTCATGGAACTATAATTTTTTTCATCAAATGAACGTAACATGTAACAAGAATGGCTTATTCATATGCAGCATTTGTCTAAGGGTTCTTTTATTGAAGCTATATTAGCCTGTTTTCCAGATAATCCTATACCACAAACCTGATTCACAACAAAGGTTTACAAATTGCATTAATGCAAAACCAAATCCCACTTTGTATATAATCCCACTATGTACGCAACACAGATACATGCATTTAGGGAACAGAATAGTAAATCAGTACACTCATAGTAAGTCAAAAAGTTATAGTCATAAAGTCCAGTTGCCTCTTGAAAAAGCACCTTTGGGACAACCATGACCTGGACGACTGAAAATCTCCATGAACATTCAGTACACTCATAGTACCGAACTACACCTACTGTAAATCCAAAATTGGATTAACATACACAATGGTCACATAAAGGATAGATTACTGTAAGGCATTTTTCAGGCAACCCTTGAAGGTGGTCCAGAAACTGCAGCTAATCCAGGATGCTATAACATAGGTGGCAAAAGGCACTTCTCAAATATGCCACATCAATCCCATGTTGCAACAGTTCAACTGGGTGCTCTTCATTTCCCAAACCAAATTCAAAATACACACTTTGGTTATAAGAATGGCTACACCTGTACAGAGACCAGTCAGGCCTAGAACAATGTTTTTCAACAGGTCCCATCATGTATATCAACAATGCATGCTGCATTTTCTTTTGTCAGGTCTCTATTATGTAGTAGAAATTTAAACCAGATGTTATTGCATCAAAGAATTGATTCACAGACTTATTGTTTATCACATATTCACATGATTCATGTATTGTATTAAGCCTTAATGTGATTTTATTTGTTTTGACTTGGTGCAATTTGTTTCACTCACTCATTTGTGTTTTGCACATCATGGTTTATAATTTAGTATTTTGTCTGAACTTAGCATAATGGGGAACAATCCATATAAACCCCATATAAAATGTTAGCTTTAAAGGCTCTTCGGTATTTATATTTTAGGAGATACTTACCATGAAGAAAAAATGTAATGAATTCATATGAATTAACATTCTAGAAAAAGGATAGGCATCTACCAGGAATGACAAGGGTCAGTTGGGAAAATGAATACTTGGGAAGAAGTAGTGATTAGACATACAAGGAAAATATAAGAAAAAATTAAAAAGTATTCCTACTGGTCAGAGACTTTGGGAACATTTTGTTCTGACCTTATTAGATCATCTCTCCACATTATTAAAACTTGAATTGATAATATGGAGAGATGACCTAATGAAATCAGAACAAAATGTTCCCAAAGTTTTTAATTAGCAGGAATACTTTATAGATTTTTCTTATAGTTCTTAAACTTAAGAAGTTATAGTAACACAATAATTGAGAAATACATTTCCATCTCATCTCATCTCATCTTATTCTTTGTTCTAGAATATGTCTCAACAGTCAGAACATGTAGCTGCCCTAAAATGACTTTCTGTACTTCTGGAATTATCTGGAGGCTCCTCAAGGAAATACGTTAATCATGGTCAATAATGCACAGAATTGTGACACATCTAGAAGTTGTCTATAAAAGGATAAACAAATCCAGTGGGATTTCACTCACTACTTAAATACTAAATGGGGTAATTAGAAAGATTCTACAATGCTTCTACATTTCCATTATGGATTTATTCCTATTAAGGAAAAAACATTAACCCCAAATTGCAAGAGTTACAGATTGATACTCCATAAATTCAGCTAAATTAGTGTGTAGATACAGTCCCGCCAAGCACAAATTTACTCATAGATTATTAAATGATTACACTGGTTCTACAGCATTTAGTAAAATAAAAGGGTGCTATTTGAAAATTGCAAGAGTAAGCTAATGTTTAAGAAAAAGTTGCCCTGCAAACAAATCAGCCCTGTGCTATCAGTAAAGATTACCCAAATATTCTTCCCATTTAAGACATCAGCTTTGAAAATAAGTCTTCATGCTTGTGTCAAGGGAAACTCCTGATTCAAGAAGAGACTATTAAACTATTCCATATTGAGTCTAGGCAACTCAATGTTAACAATTTCATTTTTTGACTTGAATTATTTTATTGTACTGGTCCAAAAATATTCCAAGTGCAGAATATATCACCTTTTGCAAATTAGAAAAATGATTGACTCAAAACCCAAATTTGCAAAATTTCATAACTACCAGAGGTATGTAGTTTGGGGAAGGTGCCTTAGAATGCATAGGAACATGAACCTGTCCTGTAACTCATTAAAGCAGCTGCAATTATTTTCAAGATTGCATGACTGTAGCAAATATCTCCCTAAAGTAGCAATGCGATTCTGAATCCAGTTGCAACTGCGTAGCAAGTCACAGAGTGGTGCTGTGTTGCATTCCCGCATTCCAACAGCATTTTTCCCAATGACGTTCAAAGCTTTGCACAACTCCAACGATTACTCTCAACTATTTATTGTTAGTGGTTATCTTAAGATTTCCCTGCTTTTTTCATTCATAAGTTAGGTCAGGGATGTCAAAATCAAAATCTAGGGGCCGAATCCAGCCCATGAGGTGCTTAGATCTTGCCCGCAGGGCTGCTCTGAAAATTGAGCTCGGAAGGGCCACATGTAGCCCTCCCAGGTCCTGTTTTCACTTGCAACAGCCTCCTGCAGTCCTCTGCCAGCAAAAATTGCTGCAGAGGACTGCAGGAGGCTGTTGCAGCTGAGAACAGAGCTCAGGAGTCCACTTTTCCAGAGCACTCGGGCCACCACAAGCACCACTGACATGAGTGACATTAAGCTGGCCAGGCCCACCCTGGCCACAGCAACCCTGGCCCCCGAGGTCAAATACAACCCTGATGCTGCTCTCAAACAAATCAAGTGTGATACCCCTGAGCTAGGTAGTACTGATGTCAGTTCTTCCTTAATCTACAAAAGAGTATTCAGAAAGTAACTATGTGTTTTATCATTTTTCATTATTACATTAAGTTGCTTTTTCTTTAGGAGCACAACAGCTCCATGGTATAAATAGGTCTAGTCATTATTTCTCAGCACAAAATTATCCAGCAAGATGGAGAGAAACTTGAACCTTAGTATCAGTTCAATATTTTAAACAGTACAGTATAATTGATAACATGCTACAATTACAATGAAAAATATCTAGGAAAATAGGTTCTGTGCCCAATGGCCCTTTGTACCACATGTTTTCCATATTGCATCACATTTCTGCATCTAATATACCCAATAGTTGTTGTGTAGCTTGTCAGCAGATGTTCCACAGTTTGTGGTCTTAGCTATGTTAAATCATAGTACATCTAACACATCATCTGTTTTCTGTTGGGGTGAAGCAAATCCATTTGAATGGGTTTCAGCCACAAACAGTAGAGAAGTGGCTTACAGCATTCTCCATTTAGTACTATTGTATTGGATTTTTGAATATATTGTTGTGACTTTAAGGCACTGTTCAAAAGGTTACCAGAGAATGTGTTTATTCCTACAAATCATGAGCTATAATGTCAGATTCCTTATGTTTTAAAACTAGAGTAGTGCCCCATGAGGCAACCAATGCCCCTTATGCCTAACAAATGGATAGCTAATGGTTATGAGTTTTTTTCAGTAGTTCCTGAATGGAACTGGGAGATGGTTTTCTTTTCCAAAAGTCAAGGCACAAGAGTTAGAAGAGGTTGTTAACCTTACTTTGTCTGGAAAAATACCCGTATTGAATATTCTTAGAAATCTGATGCAAACAAGAGATCTGTTGGGATATGAATTTTATTAACACATCATCTTATGCTCAATCTGAATATTACAGAAATATAAATCTGTAGTAAGTTCCTTCCACAGTTGTTGAAGATATTGAGGCCTTTAAATATTTCAGGCAAGTGTGATACATGCCTGAATCACTAAGGCTGAATTCATATCATCATATATGGCATGTTTCTGGTGGAACATGCTATATGAACCCAGCCACTGTGACTTATTGAACACACTACAGTTAAGAAAACTATAACTACACCTACAAAGACCAGCATATACTGAAAAACTCTAGTACCTTTTTACCCCAAAGCTCCATTTTGCCAATGGGGACCTGTTTTTCATTTTATAATGAGTCAAATGACTTTCACAAAGCAACAGCCAAAACAATCTTTTAGTGCATTGTGTCAATTCCTTTTAATGCACTCTTAAAAATTGATCACTAGTTGTGTCTGAGAACAATGTTGCAAGATTAGAATCTAAGGAATTATTAGAGAAATTGTTAGAAAATAAATATTCTACTGAAAAAAACCTTGGTTATTATAAAATGGAATACATATAAGTTGGTATTGGAT
Organism: Toxicocalamus goodenoughensis; assembly: GCA_032468175.1. Lineage (NCBI taxonomy): Eukaryota > Metazoa > Chordata > Lepidosauria > Squamata > Elapidae > Toxicocalamus > Toxicocalamus goodenoughensis. Next base: position 54,180 of record JANHFN010002842.1, on the reverse strand, counting down.
GAGTAAGATCAGATGTTAGATAACACAATGCTAAGGGAAAAAAATGTCTTTGGGAAAAATATCCCTATGTCTCTACTTTTATCTATTATATCTACTACCATGTACAATGTAGCATTCACTGAACTTTTTCCTGCTGAACCACACCAGTGATGTAATGATAATACTAGTTATCTTGGTGGTACTGAGATGAGACCAAAAATAGAATAAATATCAGCTAGCTCGGCAACTTTTTTATTATGTAAAATACACTTGACAGCAAACAATACTCTGGGCCAATTTGGAAATATTTTTCTTTGAGGTTATGCCAGCTTGACTCAATTTGTCCATTATAAGCAGTTCTAGGAAAAATTACTGTACACTTACTGGAAATAAACTCCACTCAGAAAGCAGCACTAAACAGTTTTTGTGCTACTCTTCTGCAAATCCAGATATTCGGTGTTAGACAAAATTTTCAGACTGCAGCATAAAAAGTTAATCACAAGGACATAAGCAGTCATTTTTTTCTATCTAAAAAAGAGCTGGGGGCATATTAGCCTTGAACACATCTGCTAAAACATTAGCCCATCATGCTAGTCAACCATTCCAAGCATCACCTAACATCAATATAGAAAAGGATTCCAGCAACCATTTCTTTTGCAGCAAAGTAGTTCTATTGACCCAGCATTGTCCCACTCTCCCCTATTCAGAAGCATATCCTCCACAGCAAGTAATAAATAAAAGCTGAAGCCATTTTGAAAATGCTTCTTTGAAATTTCCTGGCCTGTGAAGCAAGAGGTCATAGAAAGAGCGCTGATGAGGGAATGTTCTAAAGTCTCACTTCAACCAGCATTTATGTCATACAGTACCCAGTAGTGCACTGGGACATTTGTAAGCATGGCTTCAGAATGGGGATGCATAAACAATTCCATTCCTTTGTTCCCATTTCTTCACTCCTTCCCAGTTCAGTCACTTTTGGCCAACCTACCTCCTGGAGCTTTAGGGTTATTCTCCTGTAATCTCCCTAACAGCACAGCCTACGACTAGGGATTTCAAAAACTATAATCTTAGCATACCCGGAGGGCTGAGTATTGAGCAATATTTTTTTTTTAAAATGTACTAATGGTTTTTAACAAAAGCAGATAGCAAAGCAATTAAGATATACAGATGACATGAGAGGGAGGAAAGACAAGAAGGGAGTCAAGGATCAGTAGCTTTCCATATAAAAAAACCAAGGAAGGATCCATTAGAAGTGCCTAATCTAGAGACCTACTCTTCAGCACAATTATCATATTATTTCTATATGTAGTTCTGCTTCTACACAATGAAGCTCAAGCCAGAACGTAATGATCAAACATTTTTTTCTTTTCCCCTCTAGGAATGAAATCAGACTACACTGTTTGCCCTGTTATTTCACTTTTTATCTCATTGGTCACATGAACTACACTAATTTAATGGAAAGGGCTATGAATGAATTAAGTGGCCATGTGGTATGAGGAAGCTGTGGCAAACAGTAGGTTTCTATTTTCCTTCTTAGCCCATCTTAATGGCACTGTTCTGTTGTGAAATCAAAGCATCTCTCTCAAGCCATCTGGATTCTTAATCTTTGACCAACAATTCACTTTGGTTGACCTAATGATAACGTCTCTTGCCTATTATAACCTGCTCCATAAAACATAGATTCAATTCCTGTGATTTTCCATTTCAGTCATGGTTTCAAGCCAATATGAACATTCAATGAGATGAAAGTAATGGCTTGGTGATAGCCTACACTTTCTTTTCCTTCCTTCATCTCAAAATGTTACTTCACTAGCTTGAAGTTGCAAATCCTGACTCTCTTGGTTAGGAAGTCTAAGTATCTACCTGTCAGAGAACCAGTAAGGTAACTCTCCCCACCCTTGTCCACCCACCCACTGAAGTTTGATGCAGTGCAACAAGACATTTTTCAAATACAGCTAAACCACCAAGGAAATTGTCTTTGACTTCATAAAGCATTTGAAAGGCCTCTCTCCCCCCCCTCCCTCCCTCTCTCTCCCTCTCTCTCTCACACACGTTTAGAAATACTTAGGCTCCAACTATGTTACCACTGACACACAACTTGAGGATGGCTGCAAGGTCCAATTAAATGATTAGGGAATTAGGAATGGGCCCAATGCAGACAAGCCTGCTCTAAGTTTTTCCCTATATCGTAGAGTCCTCGACTGGTTAAAGAGAAGCTAAGTCCAGTCAGCCTGTTCTTTACCTTTACCCCGTGGCTGCATTCTCGCAACTCATCCTGGGTACCGAAGCAACGTCCTAATCAAAAGAAGCTGAGCAGAACCTCAGGCTTGCGAAGCTAGAACATACAAGATCTTTCTACCTGTCCCCGCAAAGCGTGTTGTGGAACCAAGCCGCTGGCTTTCCTCCCTCTCTTTTAAACCCATGTCCCATACCTACCTACCTACCTACCTAAAGGTAATCCCATAGTCGCCTTGCTTCTGCGGGCAACATTTCACAGGAATTCAACCTCAGCTCTCCAAATTTGAAGCCCGAGCTCGTGGTCTTGCCCTGATTTAGAGAGGGAAAGCTCACTTATTCTCCTGCCTTTCTTCCTCTGCAGCCGGGACCCGACTAAGCTACCTTCTGCGCCAGTCACTCTCCTGGGTCCTTGGCGCTCCGTCGCTTCTCTCCGCGAGCTGGAATCCACGCGGAGCCCCGACCGCTCGCTCTGATTTCCTCCCCCCCGCCGCTTTCGGAGGGGAACGCCGCAGCTTTCCCTTTCCAAGCAAACCTCCCTCTGCCCGGAGCCTGTGACGTCAAGAGGCTTCTATAAGCAGGCTTATTTATGGGTCAAATGGACGGAATCGCTTTCCTCCGAAGGGCTTTGCTTGCCCCGCATGGAGAGGCGGGGTTTGCGCGCTGGAAAGCCTTCCCAGAGCCTCCGGAACTGGGCGTGGGACCCGGGCGGACTTGGGCAAGCGGGATTTCCCCCCTCCTCCCCCCCGCCGTCGCCCCC
>JANHFN010002842.1:38489-51109 GCA_032468175.1 Toxicocalamus goodenoughensis | reverse complement strand
AAAGGTGTTTGGTGGGAGTAGGGAGCTCTCTGCGCTTCGCCATGATCACCCGTTAGGAGCGGCTGGTGGCGAGGCTGAGGATGCAAGGGGGGGAATTAAGTCACCCCCGAAAAGACAGTCTAGCCGTTTTTTCGGGGCTCAAAAAAATATAAGACCCCGCCTTATTTTATGAGAAGCACGGTAAGCTTTGTTCTTGCTTTTTCCATTACTATCAGTGCTACCACTACTACTAATATTGCCACTACTACTCCTGACTGCTGGCTGACCTTCTAGAGAGAGATTTATTGCTATGACTTGCATAAAGCTCTGGCTAGATGGTTGATTCATATGAAATTGTTAAACATCAAAACAACTTTTGCATATCTTGGACCAATGCCCCACATAAGGTTTAAACCAATTACATGCTTTTATTTTGTATCCCACAACAGCATTGAACATGGAAACCACAAAATTTGCATTATCATCCTAGTTCATCTTGACAAATATTATCAGACTATGGCTTTATTCCCAAAAAGTATCTAGCATATAAATAGTTGTCAATTAACAAGAAAGGGGGTCAAAATTAGTGATGTACAAAACTGTCACTTTGCTTTCTTAATTTTTTAAAATATAAATAAACTTTCCATTACATTTATAAGAACTTCATGTTTTCTAGTAAGTAAAAAATAAACGTGTCAGCCCAGCCCATCTATACCAGCCAAGTTCAATATTTACAACACTGTGGGATCAAGTTATATTTACCTTATCATGGGGCTGTGAAAAGCAAAGACAGGGAACCAGAATTCAGCACCCATGTTTAAGAATTCAGTATTCAAATCCGTCTGGCTGTCTGCACAAATTTATTTTATTACTTCCTGATCTGATTATTTGTTCCATTCGTAAGACTCTATAAATCTATAAATTTAAATTTTTATACATTTATAAGGAATTTACCATTTTGCTCAGTTCTTATGTAAAAAAAAAAGAATCCAAAAATTGAACTTATTCCCATTTCTGATATTGGGCTCTTGCTAAGCTTGGAACTTGGAAGGAATATAGAGAACCACCACTGAAAGTTATTTCATGGTCTGAACTAATTGCTATTTCTGGGCCTGAACAGACAATCAAAAGGGAACCTGGTGGTTAGATTCATTGGAGCATCACTGGTTTCAGCTTTAATGTTTTTAGATTTTCTTAAGTCCCACCTTTATTTTTATGAATAATTTAAGGTGGCAAACACAACTTAATACTCTTTCCTCCTATTTTCTCCACAATAATGTCCTTGTGAGAGGAGCAGAGCTGAGAGAGATTGGCTGGCCCAAAGTCACCCAATCAACTTTTACACCAAAGGCAGGACTACAGGTAGTCCTTGACTTATCACCATAATTGAGCCCAAAATTTCAGTCATAAGTCATTAGGGTTGTAAAGCAATTGCTGCCTCTGCAAAGAAATTGAAGAAACAGTGGACCACCTAGTTAGCTGCTGCAGGAAAATCATGCAGACTGACTATAAACAACATGACAAAGTAGCAACAATGGTGCCTTGGAAGATTTTCAAGAAAAATCATTTTCCCTGCAAGCAGAAATTGGCGAGGCCATAAAATAGATAAAGTAACAGAAAATGAAGAAGTTGGCATGCTTTGGGACAAGCACCGGCCACCTAATACCCCAGATTTAGCAACTATTGATGAGATATATTAGTCTAGATTGTGGACACTGCAATATCTGGAGAGAGCAAAAAGAAGAGAAGGAACAGGAGAAAATCACAAATATAAAGAGCTGCATATAGAAACAAAAGACTATGGCAACAAAAGAGCAAAGATGACATCAAAAGTAATAGGTGCAACCTCAAAACAACTGAAGCACCACTTGAACAGCATTGGCATTGACAAAATCACCATCAATCAATTGCAAGAGGCAGCTTTACTCAGAACAGCTTACATCTTGAGATAATACCTTTAATACTATCAAACAAACATCTGCCTATACTGGGTCCTTGGGAAGGATTCAATAAATGGAGAAAAATAGCACATCCAATCTAAACATTTGGTTGACTATGTGACCAACCCACAGACCTGAAAGGAAGCAGGCATTCTCTGACTTGTGGAACTCAAAGAAGCTATGCAGCAGAGAAATTATTCATGTTAGAGAATCCTATAATGAAAATAAGCATGCCTGGCTCTACCATTAGAAGAAATGAGATGACTGCCTTACGGAGCAAATCTTTGAAAGCAATAGTAACAAAGCAATAGTAACAATAAAATCAGCCACCATCTCCCTCAGAACATTTACTTCTGCTGTCTCTCATGGATTTAACTGTATTGAAGGACTGTGTAAAATATGTTATCCCAATCCATTTTGTTATCCTCAGATTCAAAGAAAATTAGCCCATCACTTGTATTTTTCATTTGCAATGGAGCAGGGGTGCCAAACTCATGTTGTCACAGTGGTGTCACATGACATATTGGGACTTTTCCCCCCTTCACTAAACCGGACGGGGACGGGGTCAGCACAAGACGCATCGGGCCTGCAGGCCATGGATTTTACACCCCTGCAATGGAGTTAATTTTGTACACAAAATAGAGAAAGAGATGTCATTTTTCCTTGCCCTCAAGTAAAATAACTTGAGTCAGCCTTGAAAATGAGGCAAATCAAAATGCTGCTCCTTCACTTTTTCCTCCTAATTCTGCTCCTCAGCAGGAAACAAGCTGTTTCATAACTGGATGGTTAAAACTCCAACAGGTTTTGGGGAAAGATTAATGATATCAAAAGGAATACTACATTGAGATTAATGTATATTTTTAAAGGAATTTCAATGTTAATTCCTATGAAGTATAACCATTAATAAACCAATAGAAACATTTTTATGGTAGGCTAAAGCTCTCTGAATAGCCTTGCCCAAATTGAGGTTATCTCATAATGGTGGCTTCAACCCATTTAATTATATAATTTGGGCTTTTGTTTTAATATATATTAAATATTTTGCCCTTTTAATGTTCTTATTTTGGGATCCATTTGTAGAGGAAGGGTGTAACACTTGAAATCTTGGCATATTTTAGGGTCCAGATATATTGTATAAGGCATTGGCTGGATTCTTACATTGTATTAAGTTACAGTTGTTGGCATGGTTTTGACTTCACGTTACAGTTATTGTATTCAAGGTTAAACACACTATGGCTTAGCACTTTATGTGTATCGAGTCATTGTTCATATTTTTAAATATGAATTTTTTTCTATTTATACACATTCTACATCAATACACAACTGTATATTAATACATGCAGTTGTTAGTTTACAACTCAAAAATGCAGATAGACATAAGAGACAATTGCTTAAAGTGCATCTATAAACAATTGCTTTATAATGTATTAGAAGTCAAATTATGGTACTCATGCATTTTTAAATATTACAAATTTATATAGAAACAAGAAAAGACAACAATCTTAAAATGGAAAATTGCAGAGTGCAATAAAATTAGAATTGACAAATATTTTCATTGAAGATATTATCAGAAAATGTACATACTGATGGGAATTTATCAGCTTTTCATCTCATGTGTTCTAAGCTTTATTGTACTCCCCACAGCCTTTTCAGATCATTAAATACCATTTACTACATCTAAAATTATTATAAGAAAGTTTTCCTGCCAGAACATACAAGAAGCCTTTGTAGGATCATAATTCTTTTGAGATGGAAGAGTTGTTAACAATCCCCTAAATTATTTCCCCAATAGTTTTTTTCTGTTTATTCCTTTGCAGCTTGATAGGTCATGATTGCATTTGCTGCCCATTAGGATCCAGAGAACACAACAGTTTATATGATTTCTTTTTGAACTTCTAAGTTTTGACTCCAAATAATGTCAACAACAGAGGGTAAAGGGGAATATGGCAAGCTGCCCAGGAAAAAGCAAGCCAAGTAGACTTGGGAATTGGACACAAAGACAATAAGCCTTCAAGCCAGTCTTCATTAAATAGTTTTATATGCATTGAGATGAATTATGGTTTAATATATATGCCACATGGAGACTTTACATAAATCAAAAAATTATGCAATGTCTACATTCAGATTACCGTATGCAATTCTGCTCCTTTTCCACAAAAAAAGGATAGCTACAATGGCTAATGAGTGAGAACACTGTGATTATGAAGAACAAGTAATGTATATTTTTAGAACACATTTATATGTTGAATTGTGAAAGAAATTCTATTTTCTCTTAAGTCTACTCTATAGAACTTGTGGTCATCCATGAAACTGAATGTAGGATTTCTCAGTTTCTTAGCATTACTTCACAGAAAATGCTTGCTGTGACATATTGTAACAAACTACTGAACTAGCTTTTGTAGTCCTCTTACAAATAATACACTCACAGTGCATTAACCAATGAATAATATTGATTATAGTAACAATTTAATATAAGGAAACCTATGTTTAACAGCACAATAATGTAATGTTATTGTAGAAAAGAACACTTAGAATAGCTGAATATTTCATTTATTGGAGTTTTTATTAAATTTTTCTAAAATTAGCAAATTTGTTTGTTTTTATTGCCCTAATATTCTGGTATTAATTTGCACATTTGAGACTAGTAATCTTCCATGTTTTGTTGGTAGAGAATAACCATTCCTTTTATGGATCAAGAAATATATTATTTTCATTAGTAAATTATGAGGAATCAGTTTTTAGAGTAAATTCTAAATTAAATTTGGAATGACAAAGGGGAAATTATTGTCAACTAAACTACACAAACACATCCATGATCACACTGAGAACCGATTTTGACTCTGAAAATTCTTTTAAAAAAAAATCCCTCCAAATAATATAATCTTATGAATAAATGATTCTGCCATTCATTTGGCATTTTCAATACATATTTTGAACTTTGGTAAAAGAAAGGAAAGCAGATTCTAGTTTGAAATTAAAGACTAATGGTCATTAATACAGAAACATGGGATAAAACTTCCTGATAGATAATATTTTTGGTAAAAATGTGTTTAATAAACAGTGCCTAGGATTCAATGTTTTTTAAACTATCCTATCCAGTTGTACAACACACACCATCATGGTAGGATTATCAGATTAAAACTTTTGTAGATTAAAATAAGGTCCATTACATTATGTGATTATGAGCTAATAAGGGGATTTCATTTCAGGGCCAGGTAAGGATTCCCCTTCAAAAATATTTGGGAGAGGCACTAAAAAAAAATAATGAAGTGCAGGAAGGTATGTTTCTTCAAAATACTAAGATCTTAAAACAATGAAGCAATTTTCCACTGTGACATCCTTGTAGTCAAATGGATTAATTCAAAATGTAATACTATTCTAGGATACAAAAAGATTATCACACCTGCAAATTCACAAATTATCTTAAAAGGTCTCTGGATTTAGATTCACAGGTTATAATCATAATCTATATATATATAATCTATATATATAAACAGCTTATTGATAGATTGGTCTGATATATATATTATATATATATATATATAAACAGCTTACTTTTAGCTAGCCATCGCTAACACAGCCTTCATCGATTTTTCTTTTTAAAGTGACGTCCACCCTCCATGACAGGACATGGTGTTTGTGACCAAAAGGGGGAAAAAAGAGCGAAACTTTTTAAGTAATGGAAAAAACGCAAACGCGGCACAGTCCCCCCCCCCCCACACCGCCTCTACTTAGTTTTCAAACTAATTAACTGTGGACGCTCAGCTCTCACGTGCATGGGGGAAGGGGGGAGCTTTCCCCAACCGGACGCTGTACCGCAAGGCACGACGGGTAGTGTTCGTTGGTTACCGTTGCTAGGGCCGGCCTTTCGCCCGCTGGCTTGTTTCTTGGCCACGGAGAACTTGATTCGCGGAGATGGTGAAGCAGACGATCCAGATTTTTGCCCGGGTGAAACCCTTGGGCAAGAGGCAGACCCCCGGGGTAGGTGAACGACAGAACCCATCAGGCCGGGCCGGATTCGTTGTTGGGGAGAAAACAGTGGGTGAGAGCCAGGCCAGAAGCTCCGAAATATTGTCTCAAAGGTGCTTTAAAAGCCATGATCCGGATGGGTGAAAATCTCCATAGACACCCCGAAATATTGAAAAAAACAGAGAGATTGCGCGAGGATTAGAACAGGGTTCTTTACGTTTGGCATGCTTAAAATGTGTGGAATTCATCTGCCAGAGTTTTCCAACCAGCATGACCTAAGGTGAAATCTGCACGTCAAAATGTCAGGAATACAGTATTTGAGTAGACTGCATCTTGTGATGGATGAGATGAGGGAAAGCTTTTAACAGGTAACAGATAATCAGAGTTGGAAGGGACCTTGCAGGTCATCTAGTCCACCCCCCACCCCGCCCAAGTGGGAGACCTACACCATTTCTGACAAATGGTAGTCCAGTGTAGAGGGTGGTGGAGAAGGTAAACAAGACGCAACACAGGACTTGGGTAGCTCTTCCCCAAGAAGAGGAGGACCTGGCTGTTTTGGAAAACCTAAGTGGCTAAATTTGATGCTGGGCTGCAGGCAAACTCAGATGCGCCTGTTACTTTAATTATTTTTTTCATCCCTCTTTCGACTCTGGTGAGCTCTCAGGGAGGCTTAACAATATGAACCAACTTTAGAAATAATAATTTTAAAAAATCAGCTAAAACTGAGTAAGTGCTACAATAATTTCCCAAGTGAAAGCAACCTGAATGAGGTTATTTATTTAGAAATTGCCTAAATGTTGAGAAGCCAAACACACGTTCCAATTAACTTTTTGTCTTGGTATTCTAAAACCTGAATCTCTTAATAGAAAAAAAAAAAGCTTTTATTGCTGCCTATTCAAATGGTAGGCCCGGAAAAGATTGCTAAATGCAATCAGATATCGCTGCTGTTGTTTTTAATCCATAAAGAGCTTTGGTAAAGGGTTATAAAACATTTCATTTAAAAAAGCATGTTTGGAGATGTTGCTTTTGTTATTTAGTCTTTCTATTTATTTGTGAAATGATAGGAGGAAATAGCATCTCTATAGTTATAAATATTCCATCTTTCTTTTCTACCAGTTTTATTATTGCTTACTACTTGGGGGAAAAAGGGGGGGGACACAGGACTTAAGTTCATAACAAATACTGAAGGTCATCAAATTAGAAATACTTTAAAGAGACAAAGATTCTGTACACATTTTGCTGCTGTGAACCTATGGCTGGGATTCTGAAGTGTGATGAAATGGTATTACTTTGGTTTCCATAACTTCGATAGGTAGGAAGGTTTGTTATTTAACTTTTCTTTAGCCTTACATTCAAAATTGCTTGCCCTACATAAATTAAATTGAGTCTAAATAAAATAAATGTTGGAATCTTATTCATAGTTACTCAAAACTATATACTACTGAAATGCAGTGATTACTTCTAGAAAATATCAAATTTTATTGGAAATGATATGGAATAGTATGCATTTAACTCATTCCCATATTTTAGGCATTATTTTACCTAGAGTTAAATCTCTTGTACACCTGTTATGAGAATTGCTTGCATATCTATTCCTATTAAAAATTATCCAATCTAAACAAGACTAAATCATGGAATGTTTACATTAATTAATAGAAATATTTTCAAAAGGTTACATGTATTTTGTAGATATATTCAGTTGATGAAATTGAGACATCAGCATTTGGTCTGGAAATTATTGTACCACGAGATTTGTCAGATGGATTTGTCAATAACAAACGAGAAAGCTATAAATTTAAGTAAGTAACTTTAATACTTTGGTTGTTTGCACATTATTATAAAATGTTTAATCATTTTATCATATAGTTCCAACTTTTTGTTTTATTTATTAAATTTATTTGTCACCCATCTCATTTCAAAATTACTTACTGTTTTTATTTATGAATGTTTGAAATATTGTTTTATATTTCTAAAACCTTCAAATGTTATGTAGTTTAAATTTCACTCTAAGTACAAAGTTGATATCCCACCAAACCATTTTACATAAAAAATTACTGAATATTACATATTTATGTTGTTTATAACAAGAAAATCAATTCACATTTCTACTTCTGAATGAATAGAATAAAATCATTACAAGTAGTCCTCGACTTATGGTTGACTCCAAAAATAGGACTTATTACCCAGATTTGAAGTTCCAATGTCCACCCACCCATCCTCCCCCATGATCACAATTTGGGCACTTGGCAACCTGTTTGCAGCCCCCCTGCAGTCACTTGACGGCAATTTACATTGTTTTTGCTGAAAGCCAATGTTTACTTATTGTTTCTGTCAAAACCACGCCATAGCAAACAATGGGTTTGCTTAACAACTGTAGCATTTGCTTTGTGTCTCTGGTGTTTGCTTAATAACCAATGCAAAAAAGACCATAAAATTGGGCATGGTCACATGCTGATGTGCTTTATATAGCTTAAAACTGAAATTATGGACTCCATTTCAGTTGTAAATTAAGGATTACCTATAAACAAAATCTCAGTAGTGTAGTGTAGCCTCCTGTCAGAAATGGACTGTTTTGTCAATTTTGATACAAATCACAGGAGATACTTCATCTGTGACCAACTGAAAACCATTTTTCTCTTTCATCAATTCATGGTAGCCCTTCAGATATTTGTCAATGGCTAACATCTTACTTGACTTTTCTGAAGACTACTTTCTTCAGAAGTTCAATTCCTTTAATTTTTTCTTACAGGTCATGCTTCTGATTATGTTGCCTTCCTATAAATATGTTCCAAATAGTGCTACATACCCAACAACAAACTTTTAACATCTTTCTTAACAGATATCATAAAGTTCCTTTAAAAAGTTTCTGTTACAGCATATTTTTCTTTAATATGTTTCCTTCCCAGAATTCTCTTGGACAGGGTGTGATGCTCTTTGATGTCCAAGAACTAGAGACACCACCACAGCATAGGAAATCTGTACAAAATATTTGATTGCAACAATCACCTTTCCCAACAATAGGCTATTTATTATTCTCTAGGCCAACTCCACCCTTTTGGGTTTTGCAAGGTGTTGTTGCCACATAAGTATGTCTGTAATACTCCTTTAATACTTATTCTTTTACTATACTTAATTCAAACTAAAGTCTCAAAGTCTTTACAAAATAACACACAGTTTTTGCCTTTTCCCAAACATTCTTGCATTAGTTGGGATGAAGTGCTGTTTCAGTTTGGTTGTTCTTCTTCTAGTTGCTATTGGGCTCCTAGAAAAACACAGGCAGTAACCCCACCAGGATAAGTCTTTTTGCCTTTTTATAATAGCTGCCAATCTCTGCTTCCCAGCCTTCACCTTTCCTGCTACACTGTGCACTCTCTCGTACTCTGTCTTAACATTTACTTTTGAAAGCTCAAAAGACTGGGGGTAGGTGGGGGGGCGAGGCTTCCTCTGGAGGTTAATGTGTGTGTTAAAATACCAGGGTGTGGCACAGTTAGCCAGGCAGCTGGAAGACCAGCTTGAATGCCTATGAGTACAGTTCTGAGGAAATAGGGAAATGGATGAATGCCTGAGGAGAAGTGGGGAGGAGAAGCTTTCTGCATGAGTACAGCTAATTTTGGAAAGAGCAGACAACCCCAATTTCACTCCCTCACAGAGGAGGAGGTAGAAAACATTCAGAGAAAATTTAGGGATACGGGAGGTGAGTTAAAGAAGAGGAAGAACATGTTTCACTGAACAAGCAGAAGTCTGTTTTGTTAATATTAAATACTGATTTTTAAAGTATGAGGCATCAATATTAGTAGCTTAGAAATGAACTTCTAACCAGGTAGTGGATAACGTTTTGTATGCATGCATGCATGCATGTATAAATGTATGTATGAATGTATTTATTTATTTATTTATTTATTTAATGTACCCATAAAAATATGGATGACCTATAATTCCTTAATAGATTAATTGGGATGAAAAGCAAACAAAACAGGTGGTATTCAGTAAGTTCTGACCAGTTCTGGAGAATCGGTAGCAGAAATTTTGAGTAGTTTGGAGAACTGTCAAATACCACCTCTGACTGGAGATTTTACAGTATCCTTCCCCTGCCACACCCTCCAAGCCATGAGAAATGCATTACTTTTACACACACAAACACATACCCACTCCAGTGAATTATAATAATACTAAACAGAGGGTCATGATTAAAAACAAAATCAACTCAATATTTGGAATCATAACCCAGCTTTCCTGGTTTGAAAAAAACAAAGAAATTTCAAGCAGTTTTCTGAAGACTATCAGGACCCATAGCATACCAAGGGAGGGGAGAAATTAAATTCCACACATAGTTCCATGGCCATGAATATGGCAATTTCTAATTGAAGGAAGGCAATTTCTAATTGAACACCTGCACAGAGGTCTTCCTGCATAGCCCACATATCTCCAGCCCACAGTGATATTTGTATATTCAGATTCCTTCCCCTTCATAGCCTCCTCCTCCCTATTTCACTACAACTGTCAGTGAAAATTGAATTATTTTCACCTGGTTCTATGACAGGAAAGAAGAGATATATGGCTCATTCTTTCCTCCTAGAAAATAAAATTAATTTTGATTTTATTTTCATTTGTTTTATATGGAAAGAAAAAGGTTCTGTGAATATCATATTGGTGTTATAATTTTAATATAAGTATTGTCATCTATTCCTCTTTCCCTCTTCTTTCTCACCTTCCCAATTAAATTAAAGAAATTCTTTTTCAGCACTTCTAGTAAAATGGAGTAGGAGCTACAGGTGCCTAGTGATTAAATAAAAGCAGTTAGTCCTTAAGGTAGCACAGGACTCTTTTGTTCACTATGGTTGGATCAACATAATGCTTTTAAGTCATTTGCACTAGAACAAAATTGGTTCTTTTAATGGTGGGAGAGTAGAGAGAGAGTTAAAACATGTATTTAGAAGTGTTTACAGAGGTGCTAAAACATCAATAATTTATTAATGTTAGATTATGGAAATAAGGTATTATGGACTTTGAAAGTATTTGACTTGCTGTTAAAGTAAGTTCCTTGATAGTTGCTTTTCTCTTCCAGAGCAGAAAAGTGGAAATAGTTTGCACTGTTTATATATTCTGTTTTATTTTAGTGTTTCTTAAACATGTTCATGTGTGGGCCTTTGGAAATGTTGATCCCCATGACAGTAGTAAAATACAGTTTGCTTTTTCTAAGCAGTTACATTTATCACAATATCTTATTGTACACATTTCGTAAGCAGTAGTGTTTAAAGTCCTTTGTGGATTCAGTAGCACAATAACAGTGTGGAAAAAGCTACAGGAGGAAATTGTTCAGGATTATGTAAAACAGTGATGTAAACATTGATTTATTTTTAATTTTTTTAAAAGAAGGAAATGAATCCAGTATTGTTTAAAGATTTTGCATGACCAATTATTTATAATTTGCAGATTTCAGAAAGTATTTGATCAGGAATCAAAACAAGATGACATTTTTGAAACTATTGCCAAGCCAGTTGCAGAATGGTGAGTTTGATTTTTTTTAATGACCCATTCACCTTTTTAATCAATAAAACCAGTTTGTGTTAATGAACATTTTTTAAAAATTGGATGGTAGAGTTCATTGAATAGTTTCTCTTATTCCTTTTTTAGTAAATATTTGATAGCAAGGTGCAGATGAGATTCAAAATGATATGCATTTTGTTAAAAATAACAATAAATAGTCTGATAGAGTCTAAACTGAATGAAGCAAGATTCACTAGTGAAACAAACTACATTATAGTATAGTGTACTGTAGTACATAAAACAGTAGTATGTACATGAGAGCCAGTTTGGTGTAGTAGAGACCGTGCACAAAACTGGCTGGGAAATTTTGGGCCAGTTATTCTCTCAGCCCTAGGAAAAAGCAATGTTAAACTTCTGAAAATGTTGCTAAGAAATCTACATATATTTGTCCAGACAGTTATCAAGACTCAAGGCTGACTTGAAAAAAATGTATGTGCTTTAATCAAGTATGGGTTAGTGTCGTAAATTCCGTATTCAAACAAGGTTTTGAAAATATTAGGTTTATGTATTGGAAGTGTGCAAAAAGATAAATTCACATTTTCAAAGCACACTTGGAATTAAAGGAAATGTCTTCATACAATGTGCAATTAATGGAAAGTAAGTATATCAATCCATTATGCTTACTTCTCATTTTCAGACAATATTCCCTTGAATACAGATTTTGAGATCAAAAAAGGAAAGTATGGTTAACTTACAGAGTTTGTAGCTAGTTTTGATCAGACATAAGATTACGTACAAGAATGGACTTTTATCTGTTGATATACATAATTTCTTATAACATTTTATAATATTTTATCTTTGTACTTTGATAAGCCTGTATAAGTTTATATGGAATGTCCTGAGCATTGTTTGATCTAGGATGAAACAACCAGTACATCTTGCAGACCTTAGAACTTTTCTGTAAGGTCTCCATCTTTTTTCTTTCACTTTTCCTACAGCCTATTTTCTAAAGATTTTAGTCTTTGGATTTGCACTTTTGATTATAGCTGTCATCTCTTTTCATATTGCTATTCGTGTAGTATGTATGGTAGACCTCAACTTACAACAGTTCATTTAGTGACTATTCAAAGTTACAGTTGCACTGAAAAATAATCAGGTGTTCTAGTATGGGGTCGCCAACCTTTTGGACCTCAGGGACCACCAAACTCATAATTTTAGATCCCAGGGACCACTAACTGGTTCTGT